>JAFIRS010000182.1:600000-852500 GCA_018342105.1 Gonioctena quinquepunctata
CTCTTGTCTTCGAAAATTTCTTTCCATATTGAACTGGACACATTTTTCGATGGCAAAGATTGCCGCTTGGAAAATTCTCGGTGATTTGTCTGGACTTTCGGAGTATTTGGTTCCAGGCCCATATACTCATATTCCAGTTCCTTCTGTTGTTCTGGATCCATCTGTATACCATTCAATGGCCCTTCTCCTGAGTCTTGGGATGGTATCTTTGTCCCATTCACGTTGGCTACTTAGCTTTGCGTTGAAATCTTTCACAAAGCTGAACTTTTTTGCCATCTCATCCTGGTGCATATCCCAGGTTTGGTGGTTTCCAGGGGGGAGTCGAAACTTGCGTATGGTGGTTCCCTCTCTGGTCATTCTGTATGGTGTCCTTATCGCATTACTCTCCACTACTATATGGAGGGGTGTAAAGCTTAGTTCACTGGTACATATTTTCATAAGTGTAAATCAGTTGCAAACTAGAAATAAATTCACATCTCAACCAAAACTCTCTGAAAAATCACGCTTTTTCTTTTACTTACCAGATTGTTGGTGGGACAAAACTGGATCTGCTTCAATTGGTATGTATGAGTTCAGTTTTCACAAACAAATTCATCCTGAAAAGCAGATACATTTCTCATGGGCCAAATTTGTACAATTTGAGCATTGTATTCACTCAACATTCTTTTTGTTCTATTGTATGATCCTTGGCAATATAAACATAAAACTGAATATTGCTCAACTCAACTATCAACTCAATTAATTAATTAAAATTAGTTTCGCCTACTACATCTTTCCTTTTTTCCTCTTTTCCTGGCAATTTTTGGAGCAGGCCTTGACACGCGATGAAGAGAAAGCATATATGGCGACACAAAAAACTTTGAGGAGATACCTGAACATCCTGTGTGTGGAGTCAAACATTTTTGAGGTTGTGTGTGGAGCTTCATTTTCACTTTTGACTCGTGTATTTCTTGTTTTCTTCTTCTTCGTCTATCACTATTTCTATTCGTGGATTGTTTTCATTACCTATACCTTCTGTGCCAGTTTCTTGAGCGAAATCCGCCTCTTCGAGAGCATTCGGGTCGGTTGGATAAACTCCAGATGTTCCAGAGCATCCTGGACCGTGGCAGGTTTTTAAAATTCTGCACTGAGTAGTTGAACCTCTAGAGAGAGCCCAACAATTTTCCAAGGAGAAATCCATGCTTTAGAAATTTACGCCTACGAATGCCTTGCAAGAGGCCCCAGGAGGACAAAAGTTTATATTCTGCCAGACAGGCAAGCAGCACCACGAACTCTAAAGCCACACACTTGTTAGTCTAAACTGACCTAGGACTACAAACTTTCCCTTAACCAACTGTGCAGGTGATGAAGGAATCAAAGGTGATTAGGAAGCAAGGAAAAAACTGTCAATTTCCTGGCCCAGAACTCTTCTGTGGTAAATCTCAAACCCCACATTAATGGAGAGTTTTGGCGCTGGAAAGCTTCCCAAATCGAAACCCACTAGAATAAGGTTTCAGGATAAAGACAAGCGAAATGGCTTCTGAGCCTATCGTCAGAAAAAGCTGAACAGCTTTTGGTGTTGGACAAGAAAGTCTTGAAACGGACCGCCTATTGTCATGGACTGATGATATCTCGGCTTCATGAACGTGCGGTTGACTTCTACATTTGTCTGAACAAAGAATTCGATTTTCGAAAACTTTTATAACTGATGCTTTTTTGAAGCCCATTGCACGGGCGTCCTATGTCCTCAGAACTTCTTAATCTCCTCGAACCCACGGGTAACTGGAAATCTCCAAAACATCACTTAGTATACTGAAAATGCTACAGAAGATGATATGTTACAATTTTTTTTTTCAAAAAATACGTATTATATATGATATGTTGGGGCTACAGCAATACAACTATCAGTGCAATTGAACATTGGAAAACTTTTGTGGAAATTCAAGAAACAATTCCGTCCAACATAAGAATATTTCAAATGCGGTATATTTCACGAAGGTTAAATTCTTGCACTTCGGTTACCTACAGAAGGAGCGACATGTTTGTGATTTGTTCATGAATTCCGGTAAATGTAAAGCATTCTGCTTTTGGAAATCTCTATCAGGCATGGGATGAACACTCCTCTGTTTCTTTTTTTTGGGCTCTTCTGTTTCCTCAATTCATGCCTCATCTTCTTCAATGCTGCTATTTGGGTCGTCGGTTTTCAAGAAATGAATGAGATATTTTGCGATATCCAGTTTGAATTCCAGATAATCTTTAATCTCCTTCCTTGTGAAATTCGTCATAGCTGCATCTTGTCGATACTCGAGCCATCCTGCGGCTGTAGCAAAATAAAAAAAATGGCAGATGCATCGAATTGTCCACTTGTTGGTTCTTGTCCTCATGGAGTACTCACCTAGAACACGTCCAACAAGTCGACACCATCCATATTTGATTGTACTCTCTGATAGTCCAAGGTTGTTTTATCTCAATATATTTTGAATCCACCTCTGACCATCTTCTGCATAATCCGACCGGATCCACCCCAGAAGACGATGACGCAAAGTGGACAGCTTTGGAATCGAACCGCTGTATTGCTTTATTTTTCCGTCTTCTCAGAAAGGCTGATCATGAGAACGTCTGCTTGACTTTTCAGGGCGGGGTCTGTTAAAAATTGGGCCTTTTTTAGGAATCCTTTCAGCCATGATGGTTCCTGTTGATGTGATTGACCTTGACAAGAGGGTATCAATGAGTGGAATAGATGTGAAGTAACTATCAGTAACCTAATGGTAAAGTGTCAGTGAGTTTCAAAATCATTCGACCACTAATATCTGATTGAACAGACTCAACATACAAATTAAAATCTAATGGTATATCCCCGTGTGTAGTCATGACAAAACTGAGTTTGGTTTTCCACCTACAAAACTGCCTCATGGCAACGCGCCCGTGGAAAGGTATCATCTGGTCATCAATTGAAACTTGACATGTTCCATCATTTGAACGACAGCCCTTCTGAAGGGAATCAAGTAGAGGACGTACTTTCCAGTAACGATCTACACTTTTCTGTTTATTTGTGATGGCATCATCGTTCACTAATTTCAAACGAGTACGTAACTGGAAGGAACAATTCCGGGGTATGTTGTCAGCAATTATCAATACTCTAAATTCACGTGACCAGAACATTTTTATGCGTGGTAAACCATAGAAAGTAATTAACATACTGCACCCAATAAATGTACGGAGCTCTTTGGCAGTGAGCTTCAAAGATTTGCCAGTGTCTTCAATTCAGACACAGTGTCATGGAGTCGAACAAATCTTCTTTGATATACTTGTGAAAATATGTAATCGGCTCTTTCAGCCTGCTACGATCGACTCGATCCATTTCCGGTGCTGATGATGGAGGTGGAAGTTCAAATTGACGCTTCCAATTCTTAGCAGAATTAGACCAGAGGGGTTCGTCATCAAAAGAATTGAAATCATGGACGTATGGCTAATCCAAAGTCGTGTTCATCTGGATGAGGAGATTGGCGAGCTTGAACTCCATATTCCTCTTCTGCCTTCGACAATAATATATCGTCACCAAGGTCAGATTGGTCCAGATCCAAGTTACCGATCAGTTGCTGCATCTCGTCTTCGTTGAGTGCTCCTGTATGAATTCAATGTCTCAAGAAACTAAAAATGAATACTATGCTAAAAAACATCGATAAGTCTAAAAAAACCTGGCAAATAATCAATGGAATAACAAATTAGTTCAATGGGCAAGGCTTTTTATGCAAGAGGTTATAGTAGCGATTTTTTTTTCGCTCAAGCGGCCATCTTGGAAAATGCGTTTTGTCATATTTTTCTGTCTAATCAATATTTATACGAGTTTCTCGATTTCTTCTGTTTCATCTTCTGAAAAGATGTCGTCAGCTCTGATATCATCATCATCATCATCAATATTGTCTATTTGCCGTGGCACATTTTCGAACTTTTGTTCACTGCAAACACTACATATAATGGAACATTTTAGTCCAGGTTTTCGACAACCACACGAAGCCCCGCATTTCCCATTGCATTTACATTTGATGAAACTCATTGCAGCTTCAATAAATTAGGTGCTGCGGGTGGCATGGTGTTGGAGATTGGTTCTAGACCCTGTGTTGTTTGTTTCCAACCCCATTCTTCAGGGTCCAGGCTCATTCCAAGCCATGTTTGAACTTGATGATAAGTGTGTAGTCTGGCTAGAGATAATAAATTCACTGTAATCTTCGTTGTTGATTTCGCGAATTTTGAACGTACCGAAATGACTTGCAAGCGTCAAAGTAGAATGCTATCAGCAAATGGCGGCCCAAGTGCTTCCATAAGGCCCTTCACAGCTGCTACAATATAGCATCAGGAGGTGGACATTTCGAACATTTATTGTGATTTTGATTTAGATTTATATTTAGTGTTCCGTTGTTTATTGTTGTTTGAAAATTAACGTTCGAAATGATTCTATGTTGAATTTACAAAAAAAGTTTGTCAAAATTGTTTCACTTTCTGACAAACACATGCAACGATTAATTTAAATCAAAATATCTCGAAAACGGCTGCTTGTAGCGACTTTTGGAAAGCATGCCTTTTTCACGTAAAAAATGATAGAGGAATCGATTTTTCTTCTAGAAAATGTAATACATACATGTACGACAAAGTTGTGACTCCCAAAAAAAAACAAAGACCTGTAGGCAACGCCCCCTACAATTGAGGTCCAAACTGAGATCGAATTTGAATTTCTCATATTAAAAAATCCCCAAATACCAATTTTCGTCCAAATATCGACATTATTTTGAAAATTATTTACGAAAAACCAAAATGAAAATATATTTAACACCCTGTATATAAAAAATTATGACCTTGCGGACCCATGCTTATATGAACTTTTCACCTTAACTGAGGAATCGTCCTGTAAAATATCGGACACTTAGTACATAACACCCTGTATGTAAAGAATTTTTGTTTGGCTAACTACTGGGCGAAAACTATTGTAGATAGAAAGAAAGTTCAGGACAAAGTTTGTAGACAATTTTCTGCTCTACAACTTTCAATATAACTATTTTTCACGCAGGATCAATTGTTTTTGAGTTATTCGCAGAAAAAGCATGCGTTCCAACTTTGAATCGAAAAATCGCATAAATATCGATTTTCATCGTGAAATAATGAAATAACATTCAATTATCTATAAAAAGGATATTCTGTATTTTTCGCATCAGACAAACCGTTTAGGAGATATGTGACATAACGCGTTTTCCAAGATGACCGCTAACGCACAGCCCCCCGTACCGCGCCAACTCAGTGTTATACCCCCTTATCACGAGGACAAACAAATCGCTACTATAGCCTCATGTTTTACGGCACCCATTTTTTTTTCCGTGCCGCGCCAACTCAGTGTTATACTCAGGATCAACCCCCCTATCACGAAGAAAAAAAATCGCCACTGTAGCCTCATGTTTTACGGCACCCATTTTTCTCCCCTGCCGACTGAACTAAATAGGAAAAAACAAAAAATACAGTAAGCGAAATAGCGGCTGAAAACTTTGATGCAGAGATAATAACAGACAACAACAAAAAAGCCAATGCACTCTCTAAACATTCAGTCCCAAGCTATCATATATGTTATTTTCGATACAGGCATCGAGTAAATAAATATTTAAATGTAATCTGCATAGAACACCTAAAGAAACATATGAAACTGCTGAAATCGTTTTATATTGATACTTACGTTTTTAGGACATTTCACACAAATGAACACAAATGACAGCATATATACAACTAACCAGAGAACTGTAAATTTTTATGCGCATTTTCATTTTCATCATATGGGATATGTACTGGAACGAGATGCGTTTGTACACTCAGATCCGCAAAAGCAAATAATTCCATCACCTATCATATATGATGAAGTGAGCCGAGGACATTTTGATAACATCTTAAGAACCCTCTCAATGAGTCAATGCCTGCGATGCCGTTAAAAAAATGATTTATTTGGTTACTTTCTGCTAATTGGAATGCTAATTGACGAAAATAGTGTTAAAGCTATCCCAAATAAACGATTTTCCTTAAATTTTATGTAATTGTCTAACTCTTCTCCTTGGGTATTCGAAAAATTCATTGTAAAATTACCGTTAGATTTGTTTGGCGATTGCCCCAGTCAAAGGTTTAGTGTCTAGATAATGCTATCTGGGATGCTAAACGTTCTCCCACACTTGGAAAAATAGAAACTAAATTTCAAGCGGCATTTGAAAGGAATTGGAGACTGTTAGGCTGAAGTGAAAACTAAAATTCAGACTCAGATGTTGAAAATACTCAACTTATCCTCGCTTCATCTAGTGTACATTACGTAATTTCTCAACCCCGCCTTCCAATACTTACTTGGGTACGTTATCCAAATGAAACAACATGGATGAAGTGAAATATTCAAACAGTGCTTTCAAAATGAGAACGCATCTACCTCAAAATGAATTTTACACTTACTGAATGCTTGCATTTAATTGTTTCTATTTTTGTTGAATTCATTTCAAAATTCAATAATATCAGTACCCTGATGATCCATTGAACCAACTCAAACGGTTTCTATTTTTAGGTAGATCACAATGCAGTTGAAGACCCATCGAACTCTGACCAATACCAACATGAGCATCCCCTAGAAGATATCATATTCATCCTAGTAACCATCATGGATCAAGCAAGAGACCAGTATTTGTCATCTCAAACAAATCCAGCCATACTTAAAAACCGACTCAAAATCAAAAGCAATTACAATACCTACACTTCCAAATTAGTTGACCACATGAGGAAAGATAGAGACCTTTCAACATCCAACTGCGAAGACGACTTGGTACTGGTGAAAACTATTCTGAAATGGTTGTATAAAGGTATGGACCAGAGCAAAAAATGCCTTGGTCCAATCCTCAGGCCTTACCTGAACAATATCTTTGCCTCGTCCCATGCGGTATCCTGGCATATTGATTCCATCAAAGAAAGATTAAACACTGACGAGCTATCAACATTAGGATTATTCGCAGAACTAGTCAACTCCGGTAAAATGACGCCAGCCCAAGGGCTTGTCGATTCGGTCAACAAGAACTGGTCTTGGGCTAAGGGTATGCTAGCTATGGTGGAGAAGAATACTTTGCGGGTAGTTTTCGTAGCTAACAGAGGACATGTTTACAGACATATTCTTTCTTTACCATCTTATCAGAAGAAGGAACTCCAGAGTGGAAGTAAGACACTGGAATCACCGAATGAGAGTAAACCAGTATCCAGGCAGAAAACTTTGCCGAATAGAAGTTACTTCAATTCTATTTTGAATGGTAAGGTTCTGCAATTCTTGAATAAACGTTGAATAAACAGAAAAAAATATGTTTGTCATATAGTTTATTACACTCCAAAAACATCCTGGGTATGGTCCTCTCACGATATCTATCAGATGTGGTTCAACGTCCAGCATGTACTTTGGCAGGGAAAGTGGGTAGTTTGTTTCTGTAAGTTCGAAAAAATTGCTTAATTTTTATTGTCGATTTTTCAATTTTCAAAAATAACACATATTTTCAATATTCAATTAGGGACGTTTCCCTGTTTAACATGAATACTTCCAAAGAGGTTATCTTGAACGTTAGAAGATTGTAACTGAAGTACATCTATCAGTCACAGATGGTTTTACAATGAATTTTATGGATATTTTTCATGAAAATGTAATGCGATTTAGTATTTTATAACAAAAAAATAAATTCGTAGATACGGGCCTTTGAATCAATGTATTTATCAAAAAGTCATGTTTCTCTCAAATGGCACAGTACTACCTGAGAGCAACTTTTTTTGAGGGAATACAACGGTATATTCCAATATCAAATTGACAGTTTCAAGCTTATGAAACCGAAAATATCACATATTCTATTAGAGTATTACACGAGAAACAAATCGATATTGACCTATTATTTGAAGTGCATACTTCTGAATTTCGGCACATTCAAGGCACTCTAGATATGAGAATGAAATGGAAAAAAAAAGGATATTTCAAAAAAAAAACTCACAGTGTTTTCCCAGTGGCAATGGTTTTGGGTGCTCCGAATCCGGTTCTCAATAGTTTTTTGTACCGAGAGAGGGTCTAAGTGCCACTCAGCAAATTTGTGTTTGTAAATTATGCTTGTCACTATCCTGCTAGTTTGTCCTATTTATGTTGCAGGGCCTTTGAGGCATGATATTTCGTATATTCTTTGGTACTCATTCGCTATAATATCTTAAGAAGATCTTAAAAGAATTTAAATTTTATGATTTGTCTTTACGTCGCATTTCATCAAAGCAGAATCTTGATGCACAATATAATATTCTGTCATGGTATCTTCGGTCAACTTGTGAGGCTGATGAACGGAATTACTTACACCACACAGTGCACCATCTTCCCGCGCAGTTGAGTTAGATTATCAAGAGAAGAGATTGTAGGTAATTTACTTCGAAGAAATACACCTGTTTTGTTCTGTCTTTGTACAACGTGAAAGTAGTTGTTAATTATAAGAGTTCAAGTAGGGCCTAGAATTCCTTCACGGGACGACAACCGCAAGAGGAAAAAAATCCCATGTGATATGGGGAAATATATATTTACTTCCTTATATGTAACATCCCTCACATGAAAACCTCAAGAATATGTCTGATCTCTTTCATATCGAAGTAATTTTTTTCAGGAACGAGCGATGATGGTGAAAATATAATTCCTCAACATGATTGTTTGAGGAATGCGAGTCCTCTTAGTTCAATTATCAGTAGAAGACACAGGAAAGGTGAGCACAGAGGAGGCGGTGACATTTTCAAGGCTCTGGCTTCGATGCAAAAGCTGAGCGTGAGTATTATCGATTCTCATGTTGCATAATTGCTTCATTTTCATGCATTTCTGTTTTTGATTTTTGCTATTAGCATATCAAGAATTGGATATCTTTGAAAGCATAAAAGTAGGTTGAAGTAATTTGATGGCAATACAGCTTATTCATATGTGATCATTTTGGACTTCAAATATAAAAATTATTAACAATGCGAATGATCGATTAAATCACCGCGTCTGGTAATAAAAATATTCGAGTTATCATTTCTTTTATTCGAAATCCCGGATATCACATTCCATAATAGTAAGAGAGCCGCGGGTCTGAAACCGCGATGAGAAACTATACGTCTTCCGTTTGATGAGATGAAAAACCATCCCTCGAAAAACCCAAATTCCAAATATTTTTGAAATCGGGCAGGGAGAAGGGAAAATGTCTATCGACTTTTTCGACGATTTCTATGTCTTCCGTTATGATAATTTTCTTTACAAAGTGACTGGTAATCATCTGAGAGATTTGGTTCAGGCGCACTACTCGAAACCTATTTTTGAAAATGTTTGGCCCCAAAATCGATCATCGCAAAAATTCGACGTCTCCTATTTGCTTAATTTTGTGTGCGTTAACTTTGTTATGGTCTTTACATCGGGAAAATCCGAGTGGAAGATTTTTTTTAGTGGGGCCCGGCCTCAAGGTTGACCAAATACACAAATTGAAAAACTCGCGGGAGCGGCTAAGTTGAAAAATCGAAAATTGTACTTGGGTTCAATCTTAAGCTCTCAAATTCTGCATGGAACTTCTTCAGGGGCCAGAAAACCTCCCGCAGGCTCAAATAATCAATTTGAGCGAGGAAAAGCACATACATGAACTTAGGGAGATGAATGAATGCCACCAAATGAATTCTTTGGCGTTAGGCTCGTTAACGGATTATAAATAAATAAAGTTATTGTAACGAAATAAACTTAACTTGGTTTTACTAATTTATTTAACACTTAAATATACAACTTAATTTATATTACTACGCCACTGTATAGCTCGATCGTATGGGCTCGTTCAGACTGTGCGACTCCACTTGAGGGTTGCCTATTTATCTCCGATACAGCATTCTCGATGTTTCGAATTCTGGAAGTTGGCGACCGGCATGTTCCAATTGTTTCCAATATTGACCGTTGTTTTCCGCGGCAGAGCGACTGGATGGTTCTCGAATATCTCCGGGGATGATCTCATCGTTGTCGATGGCAACGCGTGAGGCGACAGGTCCGGCCTAGGTTCGTTACATTGCCCCCTTCTTAAAGACATTTCGTCCCGAAATTTCATCCTTGGAGTGTGACGATATCTGCATGACTCCCCATATCTGCACCGTGAAGTTCGATGGAAGTAACACTCCACGGTCTTCATGATCGGTCGTGGAAGAGGGTTACAGCAAACCAAAATCTTGACGCCGCTGGATCTGAATATCGCCTCCAGCATACTTCTTATGACTCTCCAGTCCAACCCATCAATACCACAGGATAATTTTGGAATTGCTAGATCCACCAGATTCTGGTCCACCATAGTATCTCTTAGTTTGGTGAGACTCTTCCAGACATCTTCATAGGACGGTTTATCTTGGGAATGCCTCTTGGTAACTAGGTAGTAGATGTTTCTCTGGCCTTTCTTCAACTGTAGCACCCCACCAACTTCTGGATTCTGCTCCCGCAGTGTTTGGAGTTGACCAAATTTCTTGGAGAACACTACGGCGATGCCCCTGGACATTCGAAGATCTTCTGCCACACAGTGCGCTAGTGCGTAGTCAGCAGGCACCTCGAAAAGGTCTCGTGACTCCTCTCTAGTAACCACATGTAGAACTTTCTGCCCGTTTGAATACAAGGACATAAACTTCTCGAACGTCATATCATCCTCCGGTGGCTTGAGGGTGCGAACTTGGTCATGGTTTCCAGCGTAAGGGGCCAACCTGTTGAAATGGACGACCCTTGGTTTCCCTCGGGGTGGCTTATGGATTCGGTACACAAGGTTGTTTATCCTTTTCACGATTTTATACGGGCCTTCCCACGAGTTCCGCAACTTTGGTGATAGTCCACGACGACGTTTGGGGTTGTACAGCCAAACCAGGTCATCAACCTTAAATCCTCCAGCGTCGGCCTTGATGTCATAGGTCTTCTTCATTTTATCGCTGGCACTCTGGATGTTCAACCGGACTCGTTCGTGGATGTCGTCCATTCTCTGCCGAAGTTTGCTGACGTAGTCCTCTCCCGCAGCGTCTTGTCCTGGCGGTATCCCAAACTTCAGGTCACAAGGTAGTCGCAGTTCTCGGCCCATTATAATACTAGCAGGAGTTTGACCGGTTGACTCGTGTACTGCGGATCGATAGGCCATCAGGAACAAATGAAGATACTGGTCCCAGTCTCTTTGATGGTCAGAGACAACCTTGGACAAGTGGCGGTTGATCGTCCTGTTCCTCCGTTCCACCATTCCATCGGACTGCGGATGTAGGGCCGTGGTTCTTGTCTTGCAGATGTTCAGCAGTAGACATATTTCTTGGAAAAGGTTGGATTCGAAATTTCTGCCTTGATCCGAGTGCAGCTCCATTGGAATACCGAATCGACATATCCATTCTTTCACCAAGACGTCGGCGACGGTGATGGCTTCCTGGTTGGGCAGGGCATAGGCTTCCGCCCACTTACTGAAGTAGTCCATTGCCACAAGGATGTATTTATTCCCGTGGTCGGATACGGGAAACGGGCCGGCGATGTCAATGGCGATTCTCTCGAACGGGCTGCCTACGTTGTACTGACGCATCGGGGCCTTGGGTCGTATTCGAGGTCCATTGCTAGCAGCGCATACAGCGCACTTCCTGCACCAGTCCTGGACGTCAGCTTGACAATTGGCCCAGTAAAACCGTTGCCCCACTTTCTGCAGGGTCTTCGTCACTCCCAGATGTCCTCCGGCGACTCCATCATGGATTTCCCGCAGCAATTCCTCTCTTCTGTTCCTGGGAACAATTATTTGGCGTCTGTCTTCCCACCAATATCGGCCTCCAACACACGTTTCAGGATCCCATTGTCCAGAATAAGAGAGTTCCATTGTGCCCAATAGGACTTAACAGCCGGCGAGTAACCTGCGACTTCCTGCCATGATGGTCTTCGATTGCCCTTCTTCCAGCTGACGACTAAGCCAAGGTCGGGGTCTCTCTTGGACTTTCTGGATCTTGCTGTCATTCCAGTTGTCATCCATTGCCGCGGTTCTACAAAGTGTTGCTTCTTTCTTCTGCTCGTCGGCAATGTGAGCAATCATCTGGACATGGTCTTCGCGACAAGGCATCTTCTTCCATACACGTACTTGTAGAAGTGTTCCACTCCCTTTACAACAGCTATCCAACGTGCTACTTGACCCTCAGGATTTTTGAACTGTAAGAGCCATTTGAGAGCTGCATGGTCAGTTCTCAACAGGAATCTTCTTCCATACACGTACTTGTAGAAGTGTTCCACTCCCTTTACAACAGCTAACAGCTCTCGCCTGGTGACACAGTAATTGCGCTCTGGTTTGCTAAGCGTCTTGCTGAAATAACCAATGACCTTCTCCTGTCCCTCCTGGATCTGAGATAGGACAGCTCCAAGTCCCACGTTGCTGGCGTCCGTATCCAAAATGAATTTCCCTTTGGGTAGGGGATAGCTCAGTATAGGTGCGTTGATCAAAGCTCCTTTCAGCTTCCTGAATGAGTCTTGACATTCTTCGGACCACTGGAACTTTGTTTGGCCTTCCGTGAGCTTGGTCAGTGGTTTAGCGATGTTGGCGAATCCCAGCACATATCGGCGATAGTATGTGCATAAACCAAGGAAACTTCGAAGTTGGTGAATGTCTTTTGGGATGGGCCAATCCTTAACAGCTTTGATCTTCTGGTCATCCACTGCTACTCCTTCCCCAGAGACAACGTGGCCGAGGTATCGTACTTCTTTTTGGAACAGATGGCATTTCTTAGGGCTCAGCTTCAATCCTCAGTCGCAGGAATACTTCCTCCAAGTTTTTCACGTGGTCCTCAAACGATCTGCCGACCACAATTATGTCGTCGAGATACACTAGACACGTGTTCCATGAGAGTCCTTTCAGCACTGTCTCCATCAATCTTTCGAATGTGGCGGGAGCATTACAGAGCCCGAATGGCATAACGGTGAACTGCCACAATCCTGAGCCGATGGTAAAAGCAGTCTTTTCTCGATCTTCCTGAGCCAGTTCTACTTGCCAGTATCCACTCTTCAGATCAAGGGTAACTGTCCTTCTTCGTGACATTATTAAGTTGGCGATAGTCTTCACAAAAGCGTGTCGATCCATCCTTTTTCTTCACCAGTACGACTGGAGAGGACCAGGGACTGTCAGATGGTTCGATAACTCCTTCTTTTCCCATATCGCTGACTATTTTGTCAGCCTCTTCCTTCTTGGCAAGAGGAAGTCTTCTTGCTGATTGCCGGATCGGTCGGGCACCCCCAGTATCAATCTTGTGCTGGACCACATTAGTTCGACCCCCTTTTCCTTGTCCGGTATCGAAGATGTCTTGGTACTTTTTGACTAAATCTCTTAGTTTGGGCTGTTGAGCTGGTTTTATGTCTTTGGAAGAGATGGCAACTAATTTTTCTAGTTCTGTGGGCAAGTTGTTGGGTTGGCTAATCGTACCTCGTACGCCCCGGATCACAGATGAAACTGACGAGCAGTGCCCTAAAATTGTTCCTTTCTTTAAGGTCACTGGAAAGTAATTGACATTCATGACCCTTACCGGTACAAATTTTTCAGCACGTAACAGGGTTTTCCCTAGGGCAATCCCTCGTCCAATTTTCTCATCATGAAGTTTGGGCTCGAACATCATCACGTCTCCACTGCTCGCACTCCCGTCCAGGCGAGCCTCCAGGATGGTTTCAGCCCTCTCAGGTACGCTTACATCTTCAGCCAACAGCACACGGATCAACTCTTCACTTCTCCCATGAAGTACCAGCTCTTCTCCGTTGACACGTAGGACGCCGTCTTTGAAATCCAATTCAAACCCTCTGGAATTCATGATGTCCATTCCGATGATTGCATCGTCTTCGATGTCCGCTACAAGTGCCTGATGTTTCACTTTAGTGCTGCCCAAAATTATTTCAATCGGTAGCTCGCCATATACAGTAGCTGGCTCCCCTGTTGCTGTGCGTAGCTTCCAAGTTGTCGGTTTAATTCGTTCCGGTGTTCTGGCAAAGGAAGGTCCGAGAATTGTCCTAGTCGCACCTGTATCTAGCAGCATGGTGCAAGGCTCGTTATTGATGAGACCGTCTACGAAAATACCTCTGTTCTGTCGTTTCAGGATAGCGACATATGCGTTGTTAACCGGGGCTTGCTGGACACAGGCCGACGATTGCCCTTTCGTCGACCTTCTTTAGTTTTCCTGCATCGGGGTCGTGTTCGAATGTTGGACATTTGCTACGCACATGTCCAATTTTGCCACAATTCCAGCATCTTATCTGTCTTTTCTCAGGCAAAACTTCCTTCATCACTTTTCTTATGGCAGCTTCCAAGTCAGCATGCTCTTGTGAGTCTTCTTCAATACTTCGAACTTTACTTTGAGTTTTTTGCAGGATTGCTTTGCTGCCTCAAATTCCAAAGCGCGTGCCAGTGCGTCTACGAGATGTGTTGGACGAGCTAGTGTCAACGCTTGTCTGGTTTCTTGGTCACGGAGTCCATCCAAGAATGCCTGAACCGCTAATCGCTCCATTACATTCTCCGGTGTGGCTGGATATGCGAGACGAACCAAGCGTGCAATGTCAGCTTCGAATTCTTGTAAGGATTCGCCCGATTTCTGGCAGCGATTTTTCAGTTGGGAGTGGTATACGTGTTCCAAATGGGCGTGGCCATATCGTAATTCTAGATGTTTAATCAGCTGATCATAGTCCTCCTGTTCTTGGGCGGTGAGAGTTTGTAGAATATTTGTCGCTTCTCCACGTAATGCAAGTGTCAGTGCTACAGCTCTTTCCCCTGCATTCCATCCGTTTGCTTTGGCCGCTGCTTCAAACTGCCGGCGGTAATTTGCCCATGGAGTTTTTCCGTCGAACTGAGGCGGCTTCATGGAAAGCTTCCTGAATTGATCTTGACATCTTTCATTCCCTCTTGAACTTTATCCAAGTTCAAACTCAAGTCCAGCATTGCATTTTCGTTAACCATCTCTGTGGAGGGCGCACTATTAATTCGTTTTTCCAGCTTACTGATTGTTTCCTTTATTTTGTCCATTTCTGCCTCGACCCCATCTTTGATTTTATCTACCTCCGTGTTCATTTGCTCCCTAATTTTATCTATCTCTGTCTCAACGGTTCCCATTCTTCCTTCTAGAAAATTAGTCACACCACACAATTCTTTTTTTAGGCCTTCTGTGTTTTCCAGGAACTTCTCTTCCAGGCTTCTTGAATTTTCTAGAAGCTTCTCTTCCAGATTTCTAGAATTTTCTTCAAGCTTCTCTTCCAGATTTCTAGCATTTTCTTCCAGGCTTCTTGAATTTTCTAGAAGCTTCTCTTCCAGATTTCTAGAATTTTCTTGAAGCTTCTCTTCCAGATTTCTAGAATTTTGTTGCAGCTCTTCTTTCAAGGATTCTATTATCGGACTCAAATCATCTCCGGGAACTTCGAATAAAAATGTTTCGGGGTCCTCACCTTCTTGTATAAGTCCTTCTGCAAGTCTTTCCTGGAGTACTTGCTTTTTACCCGTTGTTTCCAGTTCCCTTTCCTCCAATTCCTGTTTCAATTCCGCTACCTTCAAATCCGCAAGGCGCACTTTTCTTGAACACATTTTGTCTTTGACGAGGTATCAGTCTGTTTCACACGGAAAGTTTATCAGTTTGTTAAAAATTCACTTCGCGAATTCTTTTCCACGGGCCACCAGTCTATTGTCTGTTTCACGCGAAGAGTGTATCAGTTCATATTCCCACGCACAATTGTCCACTTCGCGAAAACCGGGCCACTGTCTATTTTCTGTTTCACGCGAACAGTGTATCAGTTTATATTCCCACGCACAATTGTCCACTTCGCGAAAACCGGGCCACTGTCTATTTTGGGCGTACAAAAAGGTCTATCAATTTATTTTTCTGACTATCCACTCAACGATCACTTGTTTATTTTCAAAATCTCACTTCCGACACCAATTGTAACGTAAATAAACTTAACTTGGTTTTACTAATTTATTTAACACTTAAATATACAACTTAATTTATATTACTACGCCACTGTATAGCTCGATCGTATGGGCTCGTTCAGACTGTGCGACTCCACTTGAGGGTTGCCTATTTATCTCCGATACAGCATTCTCGATGTTTCGAATTCTGGGAGTTGGCGACCGGCATGTTCCAATTGTTTCCAATATTGACCGTTGTTTTCCGCGGCAGAGCGACTGGATGGTTCTCGAATATCTCCGGGGATGATCTCATCGTTGTCGATGGCAACGCGTGAGGCGACAGGTCCGGCCTAGGTTCGTTACATTATGAACAATTCTCACCACAAAATAAATAAATAAAGTTATGAACAATTTTTATCAACAAATTATCAAAAATGATTTCGGTTAATTCATTCTCTCACATTTGATCAATTACAACACTTTTTTTGATTACAAATTATTGATTGATTATTAAAAGTGTTAATATCTCCTGTGAATTATTTTTTTCTAGTTGATATAGCTTGAGAATTATTTGAATTGGTCAAGAAAGTAACAACAAGTAAAAAATATTACCAGGAATGAACAGAGAAAATAGAAGAAATTCAAAGGGGTGGGAAGGGGTGAAAAATTCGCCAAAAAGTCTTTCCTTTGAAAATTGGGTTTTCTGGCCCCTGAAGAAGCTCCTTGCGAAATTTGAAAGCCTAAGAGTGAACCCAAGTGCAGTTTTCTCTTTTTCAACTTAGCCGCTCCCGCGAGTTTTTCAATTTGTTAATTTGGTCAACCCTGAGGCCGGGCCCCACTAAAAAATCTTCCACTCGGATTTTCCCGATGTAAAGACCATAACAAAGTGAAGGAACACAAAATCAAGCATATAGGAGACGTCGAATTTTTGCAATGATCGATTTTGGATCCCAAAATCTTCAAGGTTTCGAGTAGTGCGCCTCAACCAAATCGTCTTCCGCTTTGTCAGATAATTACTAGTCACTTTCTAAACAAAATTATCATGACGGAAGACACATAGAAATCGTCGAAAAAGTCGATAGACATCTTCCCTTTGTACTGGAGTGGGCCCTGCCCGATTTCAAAAATATTTGGAATTTGGGGTTTTCGAGGGATGGACTTTTACCTCACCAAACGGATGACGTATGTGGGTCATCGCGTCTCAGAACCCGCGGCTCTCTAACTATAATGTTGTTGTTGTTGTTGTTGTCTTTTTTTCCAAGATGGCTGAAACTGAGAGTGTCTGTGTTGATAAGCCAAAGAGTTTATGCAAATACTGCAAGAAAAATACGATAAGTGGTCTAACGTGTTTAAAATGTGACTCAGTGTATCACAAAGCGTGTGCAATAAGATCCAAAACTTGCTGTGAGGTGACCAACAAAGAGAAATATCTTCCTGACGCGAATATGACAGATGATTTGTTCGTGACTGAAGATTATTCTCTGCTGAAGCAAATCATAGGACAAGTGCACCATTATTGAGGACAAGGAAACTCTAATAACATTATTAAACGAGAAAATAAGTTTTCTAGAAGAAAAGTTACAAAACTACGAAAATAATACCAAATCTATTCCAAACAAACAAGGGACAGGACCAGCAAAAACATTTGAATCCACTGAAAAAGCAGTGTGTTCAAAAAAAGAGACTGAACAAAAAATAAGAATACAACCAAGCCAACAAAAAACAGTGTGAGCAAGCCCTCCCCAAAAAACGAATTCGTCAAACTACCTGCCTTGGAATGTCTAAACAGTCACAATATACAAGGTGGTCCGGTTTTAGACCCGAAACAAATGGCTAGTGAAATTCTGACAGTGCAAACAGTGCAGAAATGTAACGAAATCATCAATTTAGGAAGAGATTTTCGAAACGGTGCAGGTGCAACTTCCTACCAGCTAGTATCAAGTCTTAATGGAAATGACAATGCAAACTGGCAAACGGTCCAACGGAAAACATCTTTCAAGCGCAAGCTTGGTCAGTCGGAAGATGGTGGCAAATTCAAAGGGGCTAAACCCAGAGTTTGGATGTATATTTATAGAGTAGACGAAGAAGTCACCGAAGAAGATATCAAATCATTCCTGAAGGTAAAAACAGATGACAAGAAAGAACCCTTCCTGGTGGAATATCTCAAAAACGAAAATAATCTGAAATCTTTCATGGTAGCTGCCGATTACAAATTCAAAGAAAATTTCTACACCCCGTCTTTCTGGCCAAAAGGGGTTGGATATAGGAGATTCAATTTCAAAAAAGATGACATCATTAGAAACGACAATCAATCAAATTCTTTTTTAGGCACACACAAACTCCAACAAGTTCCTACATAAAAAAATCCAATCTTATCAATGTGCACCCAAGAGACTTGAGAGGTAATGATTCTTTGAGTATATTTCACCTAAATACACAATGCCTATCAAATAAATTACTGAAAATTGATTCATTTCTAGTCGATTACGATTTCGATATCCTTTGTGTCTCTGAACACTGGCAATCGGAAAATAATCTGAAAACTATCAATATTCCTGGCTACATATTAGCTAGTCAATTTTGTAGAAAACAACGAGCGCATGGTGGTGTCGCAATTTATCTAAAACAATCAATAAAAGCGAAATCCTTAGATGTTACTGCATATTGCGAAGAGCTACATGCTGAATTTTGTGGTATCGAATTAGTAGATTCAAAATTATTTATCATAACCCTGTATAGACCCAGTGGTTCAATTGTTGATATTTTTATGAAAAATTTAGAGTTGTTGTTAGACAGATTTGTTCATCGTGACAGCAAAATCATATTACTAGGCGATTTTAATATCGATTTCAAAATTAACTCTTTACCTACAAATGAGTTATTATGTCTTGTAAATTCGTATGGATTAGCACTTACAATTGAAGAATATACTAGAGTTTCCATTAAAAAATCGAGTTGTTTAGACAATATTCTTAACAAATTTGGGGTCTTGGAACCCTGCCTCTCAGATCATGCTGGTCAATATATAATAATTGATGTAATACCCAATAATTCAGTCAATCACACTTACAGTAAGAATATTACAAATTCTGGATTCAAATTATTCAATGAGGAATTATCTCAGATAAATTGGAGTGATATGAAATTGAATTCTGATGTTGACTTTGTAGCTTCCTTTATGATCTCATGTTTTCATGGGCTAATAGAGAAAATATTTCCACTAAAAAAGAACAAATTTAATAAAAACAGACAGCTGGTGCCTTGGTTCAACAACGATCTGAGATCACAAAGGAACACACTGATGAGTTTAAAAACTGTATGTGATTCTACCAAAAACCCACGAGACATCAACATATTTAAGTGTTACAAAAAACACTATGAAAAACAGTTAATTTTAACTAAAAAACAGCTTATGATAAGTATATCTCAGATGCTGAAAATAAATTGAAAGCAAGCTAGCGCTTGCTAAATTTCGAAAGGAACAATTCTAAGTGTAAATGCGACACTTCAACGGACAAACTATCGTCTGATGATTCCGTTGAATTTTTTTCCAACGTGGCCGAAGATATAATCAAATCTTTACCACATGTACCCACCACAACATTCCTAAATTACAAAAAATTTCCCGCTCCATCTTCCTCATTTTTCATGCAGCCTGTAACAATTTCTGATGTCAGAGAAGCTATCTTATCTCTGAAAAACTCTAGATGCCTAGATATCCATGAACTTAGTAGCAGAATCTCAGAAGAAACAATTGATACAATTGCAGAGCCTCTAACAAACCTAATTAATCAAATTTTGGAAACTGGTAAATTTCCAGATAATTTCAAATATTCCAAAATCATTCCGCTTTTCAAAAAAGGGAATAGGGATGGAACTGATAATTATAGACCCATTTCTATCATCAGTATTTTTTCGAAACTGATTGAAATTATCTTAAAGCAAAGATTATCTAAGTACTTCGAAAACAGCAAGTTTTTTAGTAATGAACAATTTGGCTTTCGAAAAAATCATTCAACAACAAGTGCAACAATGAGGGTGGTTGAGCAAATAGTTGCGGGTCTTGAACAGAGAAATCATGTGGGTATTACTCTCTGCCATTTATCTAAAGCTTTTGATTGTGTTTCCCATGAAATCCTTCTTGAAAAACTCAGCTACTACGGAATCAGAGGTATCACTCTCACACTCATTGAATCGTATTTGACAAATCGTTTCCAAGCTGTATTTTTCAATAACGAATTGTTCAGTTTTAGAGACGTTAAATTTGGTGTCCCACAGGGTTCGGTCCTGGGCCCACTGTTGTTTGTAATTTATATTAATGATCTTCCTTCCTTTTTGGCCCCAAACGAAAGTGTTCTATATGCAGATGACACTACTTTAATTTATTCTCATGAGGAATATAATTCCCTAGAGAGCGTATCGGAAGAAATTGAAGAGAAAGCTGAACAGTGGTTCATAGCTAACAAGCTGAAACTAAACAACAATAAATCACAAAACTTGATAATCTCTACCAGGAAACCCATCCCAGAGGATAAAAATGTGAAGCTACTAGGATTCATTTTGGACGATAAGCTAATCTGGACCGAGCACGTCAGGCAACTTAATTTGAAACTGTCGCGCTCTCTTTTCTGTATTCGACAACTCAGACATTGCACAAATATAAACACCCTGAGATCAGTTTATTTTTCTTTATTCCATTCTCATCTTAATTATGGCATTGTAGTTTGGGGAAACTCATCTGCAGTTTCTAGCGTTTTCCGACAACAAAAAAAGCTATTAGAATTCTGTGCAATGCAAATTATAGAGAAACCTGCCGACCACTGTTTAAAAATTTAAGAATCATGACTCTTCCTTCCATTTACATTTGGAATACTTTGATAGAAATTCACAAAAGAATTCCCACATTAATAACACAATCAGACATTCACCAACACAACACCAGAGGTGCAGATATAATGAGAGGACCTAGACATAGGCTCAGTAAATCCCAAAATAATTCACTGAATTTGAACGTCTACAACATTCTCTCAGGGGAAGTTAGAAAATTAGGAACGTTTGCTTTCAATAAAACAATAAAATTATTTTTGCTCGAAAACCCCTTTTACTCTCTTGAGGAATATGTTAAATGTGTAAGGCGAAGTGTAACTATGCTCAGGGAATCATGACTTGTCAATAACTTTTAAATTATTTTAAATGGTTGATGATATGATTGATCGACTCATGCTCAAGTTCTTGTATGTGATGTCTATTATGTCTGGAATAGCATATTGATGCTCTATTGTGTTCATTTTGTTTTATTTATTTATTTACACATATTTTGACACAAACTTTTTTACTACTTGTGAACAATTTTACATTTTTTTAACCAAATTTTGGTTATTTTCGGCATGGAACATTTTATTCTGATAGTATATTTTTTCATTCGGAGTCTGATTAATTTCACATGATATTTTTTGCTTTATAGTGAACATTTGATAAAACAGTTGTTTCGATAAGTCGTCAGATTCTTGTATTTCTGTATTCATCTATCCTTTGTCGTGTTGTTTGATATACTTAGTGCTTCTGCGTTGAAAAACAAAAATCAAAGTTATAACGTAAAGGTATTGTGAAATATGTCAAATGCCTGTTCAAAACAATCAACATGATAGAGATCACTCCAGTCTGCAACGTTTCTTGAAATTCATTGATATTTGTTTAGGAAAATAATCATTTAACTTCACTGATTCGGTTGGTTTTGAGCCATTCATTCATCATTGCGCTCATCCCCAATGTTGAGGTTCCTTTTTCATGCGAGGAACAATGCACTATTGTTCATTTACTTTCCTATCTATTTGATTTCTATATGTTCATTACGTTATAATATATTTCAAAGGTATGGTCAAGGAATATGCACAAAAAACCAATTTTCAACAAAGTTATTCTTCAAATTGGTTGGAAATATATCTTCACCATTCAGTAATTCCATCACTATTGAAAAACAGCAAGAAATGTTCAGTTGAAATATTCCGGGTAAGAAATATAATAATTTCACTGAAAAACAACATGCGTTATTGTTTGTAATATTTCCTATTTGAACTTATCGCCTTGATTGAACTCTGTATCAATTTACAATAAACACAATGACATTTTTGAACCAAGATCCTACGGTCTAGTAGAACTCATTCTCTTGTATTTCCTTTTTTGTGAAGACTATTTCACTTAAAATTCTCACATACTCTGACCAATCACAAACCAAAGACAGCTTGTATTATCGCGAAAACACCAGCTGTCTTTAAATTCTGATTGTTCTATTAGCGTTGGTGTTTTCAACACCTGCAATTATTTTTTGTCAAATTGTCAAACTTTACTTTGCCATCCATCGTTACATAAGGATGGCAAAAATACGAAAATAATTGTTGCTGTAGACATCAAAATGAGTCGATTCGGTGCAACTTCAAATGAAGTAATCAACCAAAATATTGATGGAAATGTGCCTATTAATAAAAACAAATGTTATATATGGAGACTATATATGACGTTCTTCGTGGAACGCAACTACAAATTAGATACAGAAAATAGCACCGAAAGACTGGCATTCATTCTGAAAGACTGGGCATTCAATATGCGGAAAATTCATGGTAATGATTACACGGAAAGTGTTGTTAGAACCATATGGAACATGTTGAAAAGGAAAACATTTTCAATTGAAAATTGAAAAGAAGGATTTTTCAGTCGCAGATGATTCCACATCTGATTTTATAAACATCCTGTTCTAATTTCTAATCATATGGAACACTAATGCAAAATTAGTCTAAGAAAAATATTTCTGTGAGTATCAAAGACATATTCATTATTCATCCTTTCAAAGATATAATCTTCAAAGAGGCAAGGATAGCTCGTGATAGTAAGAGGAAATTATTGCAAGCTGTACCTGAAAGAAAAAGAGTTCTGTCGCTATGACTCCAGATTAATATAAAAATATGTGCTTAAAATGGGTCGAAGACAAGCCAGAGGGACTCCAGAAGTTTTTTCACATAGCGGCAGGGGAGAGGTAACGAAGCAACTTATTCCATGATACATTTTTACAAGGAAGGAACTGACAACAAAGGGTGTTCAAAAAACAGAATTACATATAACCCGATATTCTCCAAAACCCACCAAGGGAGCGATAAAAGCTGTGCAGATACTAAATAAATTAAAAATCCTGAAATGTGTCCTGTAAGATTATACCGTATTAAAGCGTAATTATTACCAATAACAGACTTTTTCTGAAGGTTAATGGCAGGTGAAATAAATATAATAATGCTAATTGGTACAAGAATTGCTGTTGGTATTGATACCATATTGAAATGGATAAAACTGTCTGCAAAAAAGATAGGATTAGACACTGAAACGATATAACAAATCCCGGTATAACAAATAACAAATCACTCTATTCGCACTGCAGTTACTCAGTTACTACAATCTAGCAATATGAAACAAGCTTTGAAAATAACTGGACATGGAAGTTCGTACTCATGAAACAGTATTAACATCTCAATGCCGAACATCATCAGAATATAGTGAATACTTTTAGAAATACTCCAAGTACATCAAGTAATATTACCAACAATACATTGTATCCAACTGATAACGGTCATACCTTGAAAAGAAAATCATTCCTGATAAACAAATTGATCCAGTAACATTTGGAACATTTTGCATCAAATACTCAACAATATCGAAATTTTTAGGGTTAACCATTGACCAAACTCTTTCATGGTAAACACATGTTCAAATTTTCAGGAAAAAATTACTTCCTATCATTGGCATTTTGAATGAGATGCGGTCGTTTGTTTCTCTTAAACAATCGGAAATTATTTATTTCAGTCTAATTTATTCAAAACTCCAATATGTAATATCAATTGGGGGTACAGCAACGAAATCTGTTCTGAAACCATTGAAATATCGGTAATTATCAGATAAGTAGACTCGCGCGATTTGAGACATGCTGTTGGTCAATATTTATGAATCCCTAACTCCTGAACACGAATCCGAAGTCAAAGCGCGGCGCTCTCAAATACTTTCAAACTTTCAAAAGTTAAAATAATGTAATTTCTCAGCTCCATTTTCGGCCACTGAAAACACTCAACATTCGTCTTTCTTTCAACCAAAACATCACACACGCCCTTAATAACGTGTTTTTAGCACATGTTTTCAATAAAAACTTCAGTTTTCCAATAGAATTTCTTCACAACGTTGTGATTCCATCTGATAACCATCAAACACTTAGTGATTATTATTCATCCCTTCTAAATTAAGCAATCAAATGTATTTTCAAATTACCATTTGTGGAACAAAAATCTAAATTATATGAACCAAGGGATCTGCTTGACATGTTTTCTGTGGAAGATTTCGAATCTCCCATATAAACGAATGGCTTTCTATCGAATGAATAATTTCTAAACCAGGGATACAAATTTCCTCTTATGCCTATTTTACTTATTATTTCAATCAAATGCTTCGCGTAAATCCAGTGATAACAGTCCACTCTTGAAGTCTGCATCTAATTTCAACTGAATATTAGTAATCTAGTGTTGCACACTCTGTATCACTAGATTCTCGAAAGCCATACTGGCCACTCTTTTTCCAGAATCTTTGATAAAATTGCAAGCACCAAAATACCTGTAATTGTTCATTAAATATTTTTGCTCATTTTTGTAGATTGGTAATACTTTTGCAGTTTTACATTGTTTTGGAACAAGGCCTGTTTCAAATGATAAATTAATCAATTTACTCAGTAACTGTGCCAATTCTGACTGACAGTATTCACATTTACTTCATCAATCCCTGGTGCTTTATCATTATCCAATTGGCTGCAAATACATCGAGTCTACGCAGGAATGTTCTTGGATTTCTGAATCAGGAGTATCACTGTCTGAAATAACTTCAGATAAACAAGTTGATAAAATATTCATTAATTTTTTCACATATTTCAGGTGTATCGGCAACATCACTATTTATTAAATCTATCAAATTGTTTCTTCTCGATGCTGATTTATTATGAAGAAGAAAATTCATCGTTTTCCACATGGATTTGGAAGAAGTGTTCGAAAATTGATTTTTGAAGTAATTTACTTTTGCCTTTCGAATGGACTTTTCAACGATTTTATTGTAGTAATTATAGAGTTCAATAAGAATTACATCATTTGGACTTTTCTTCTTCTGATAAAAATATTTGTCTCCGAGTTTGATCAGGATAGCTATTTCATGATTAAACCGTGGCTTTGTTTTTCTTTCAGTTTTCATGGTATATTTAGAAGAGTTCTCTTGGAATATTCCAGCTATTTCATTATATAGGTCATCTTGGTCATTTGAATAATTGTTCACTCTATGCAGCTTCTTCAGTTCTTCCTTGACTTATGCATTTTTGAATTGAGTTCGTGTTTTTTGCTAGTATTTTTTCTCAACTTTTGAAGCATCTGATTCAACTTTAGTCACAATCAATTTGTGATCACTGATGGCACTGTTTATAATTGATATTGTTCTGTTGAAATCAGTGACCACGTGATCCAGAAGATTTCTGGAATCATTAAGATATGTACTGTCACATAAATCGAAATTGTTCGAAGAATTAGATTCCCCGTTATTTGTGAGCATATTGATATTGAAATCTCCAAATAATAGGCACTTGTTTCTGGAATAGTCAGTTCTACATCTATAATTTCAAAGAATGCCTCCAAGTTGCATTTTGGAGTTCGATAAAGAGCACATTAAAACACATCATATATTCTCAGCCTCAAAAATACAAATAATATGATATTTCTTCAAGATTTCAAATTTAATTTCCTTTTTTATAAAGATCCCAGCACCTCCTCCTCGCTTAATCCTGCTGGCATACACCAACTCAAATTTAGGAAAGTTATAAAATGTCTCCTTTTCTTTTTTCATCCAAGTTTCTGAAAGAATAACTACGTCTGGATCTACATTTTCTACGATGATTTCCAATTCTCCAAATTTATTTTTGATAGATCTAGCATTCATATAAAAAATATTTACTCAGTTTGATTTTCGAATAACTGGGATTATATTCCAATGATGATTCGTACTCTTGAATTTTTATATCATTATGTGAAGTCATAATCGATTTGTGATTAGTAGAATTGTTTTTCATAGAATTGATAAACTTGACACCTTTCATAATTTTCAGGTGAAGGAAAGATTTGGTATTTGGTGTGAAATTTTCCGTTTCATGTGATATCCATATTGAGGGGTTTGTATTGACTGTCTGAACTCTATGATCCGCCGTTTTGTTTCGGACGCCATCTTGGATTTGGAATTTTTACTGAAGACACATAATGTCGTGTGGAAAGCGATATTTCCTAGCCACATGTCGCCGCGAGATTCAGTGTACCCTTCACATCAAACTACTCTGTGTATATGGTTATCTATAACTCACTAATGGCATATTGGCAAAAGTAAGGAGAGTGATTAGATTTTCACACCTTCGGATTAGCGTGGCAAAACCCTTTTCGACCGACAAAGTGATGCGGTAAATATTAATGATCTCGGTGCAAAAACCGACGATATATTAAAATGGCAATTTTACTCAATTGCAATTAATAACGATTCAAATTTGTGTTGAATGCAAAAATATTTCTTCAGGTTTCAAACTGAAATTGACCTGCTTGATGTTATTGGGGTCTAAAACTACAAGTGCTTGCCTCGAGTGCGCTCAATGGGTGGGCCATAAACCCATCATCTATTGTCAATGGCACTTGAGATTTTCGGCTAGAAAAGAGTCATTAACTATTGCAGATGATCCCTGGAAGGCCGTTCAAAAATGTGGGTTTTTGAAAACAAGTGGATAAAATATTCTTTGTTTTGTTTCGGCATGTGGATTGGGTTCAAGATGTCGAGTTACAAACAGACTTTCTTTTAGAACGACGAAAAAAAAATACAATGAACGAATGACATTTGGCCAGCTCTGAGTGGGGGAGTGGTGATTTTCGGGGGCTAGGAAGCATTTCTTAAATCGGGAATTGTCACTCTTTTCTCGGCCTCGAGCTCGACTTTACGCTCTGCGATCTGGGTTCAGCGGGTGAGTTTGTTTATTTTATTCTCCGAAGGCGCTCTGCGTGCGTGCGATTTTCTGCGACTATAGCCAGTCCAGTGGATACTATACGAGTGCTTCCTGGGAATAGCAGTTCATTCTTTCACAGTTATTTGGAGTCCAACCTGTGATCTCGAGCCTTGCGATAATTTTTATTTTTGTTGTTGAAATTCTTATCGACGCTCTGCATCCTACACCGTCCTGGGGACTAGATACGAGGGTTGATAGCCGACGTCAGCAGATTGAGGGATTTTTGGATCGTCAACTTCAAGAGTTCTAGCCTCCACTCTTTTGATTATTCAACTTTTTCGTTTCAGCTACTGATACAGGTTTTTCCAGCGTCCAGCTGATTTCTACGTTATACGTTGATTTGTATACTAATTAATCCTTCTCTTACAGGATCCTGCACTCGTGTGCTTTGGTGTGTGGGGTTGTGCAAGCCTAATTTGTTTTTTCCTGAGGCTGGGAGAAAACCCCCGCGTCGTCGGAAGCTCACTGACGTGATATCCCTCACAAACCGCGATTTGTGACAGATACACTTAAACGAGACGTCAACCAGATTGAACCCAGAGATCACACACGTGTATGAACCTCAGTGCACGGGTCTTTCTGCGACTGAAAATGCATCTGTTACACTGCGGTGATAGGTGTAGACATGGGTTTTAATAATAAATTTTGTCAATAAAACTAAAGGTTTTAGTTCATGTGTGTCGAATATGTGTTGGGATCGTAGGTGCCTCTGTATGACCGTCGTGTTTGCAGTTGTAAGCGTTATATAGTTCTGTTTTAAGGAAATTTTATTAAGATAGGCCACGGTACGCGCTTACTTTTTATGGAGTAAATTCACTTTTGACATCCCTCCATATCCTACAATTTACGCTCGAGGACCCGCACCAAAACACAAATTCAACAAACTTCATGTGTACTTCACCCCGTTGAAAGTGTCACGCGAGTTTCATACATCCAAGCCCTTGTTTGTTCTCCATATGAGAATCGTCCGGCTTTTCAGCCCATCCTAACTGCGCCAGTCCGTGGTTAATTTTCTGTTGAAAATAATTTTTCTTTTGGCTCTAGCTTGGGGAGCCCTGAAATCAATAGAGATAATTCTGTCTCAGAAAGTATAGCTCACAGCTGTTTGTTGAATCGCGATGCGTCGAAAATTGCGCTACGGAATCTAGCGACCCTCTAGATTCGCAAAAATCGGTGCATTTAAATTTACTTACATCTCCTAGGTTGAACCGTATGAGAGGAAGTATGGATTGTATGACTGTGAACAAAAGTCCCGTTGGGAACTTTCCTGATGAAGACAATGATGACACACCGAATTATTTTTCTGTTGAACATAATACAATGCGTGATCTGAGTCAGAGGGAAACTTCCACTAATTTTTGTTTCAATAGGCCATTGAGAGCCTCAAGTGATAGATTGAATTTTGGCGATAGACTCGCCAGGGTAAGTCATGATAATGGCTCACTACAACGAGTTGTGGAAGCCTTCCAAAATTTAGAACGTAATACGTTAAGTTCAGGGGCTTCCAGCCCACTCATTTTTTTAAAACAATTTCCAAGAAACTCAGGAATGAATGAAATGATAATGTTTGAGTGAAATCGCCCCCACACTCCAGACAATGATTCTCTTATATCAGAGCTCAATCGCTCTCGAGCTAGTGACGAGCCCCCGATCGAAGGGGTCCCGCCTGCACGCGAGGCCGTTCATCAAACGGCCCGCCCGAATAGTGAAATCCCTGCTATTCGGCAGGTGGTATCGCAGGAGGAACAGGAAGAATGGGATTCATTCTCAAGGTTTGAGAGATTCCGCGAAATGAAACGGAAGAAGACACCGGTAATTAATGCCGGTGAGAAAATTTTACCGCCCCCTTCCTCTGTAGATAATCGACCTGTTCCGAGACAATAATTGTATTGTCATCAGAATCAAAAGTTTGTACCAAATTCCAGATTAATCGGTCAACAAGAAGGGCTTAAAATTTCGATTAATAGATTTGACCCACACAAGACACAAACAAGGCAAGCTACATAAAACCATTTAATAATAAAAATGGTTCATTGTTATAGTTAAGAAAGTATTCATAATTATAACAAAATATTCATAGTTGTAATACATTTCTCATGATTATAATTGATTGTTTATGGTTATAATGGATTGTTCCTGTTTATAATAAATGTTTATTATGCTTCGTGAAGTTGGGAATTCAAAATTGGATGCCAGCGCCAGAGTGGCAAACATTCAAACCAGACCTACGTTCATTGTTTGTCTATTTTTTTTTGGTTTTTTTTTTTTATTCATTTCAAGACTTTAGTGAAGTGGTATATTTAAATCTTAAGACAATAGCATTTGCGAAAACTCACTTTGTAGGAGACAAAGTATGTTCTAATTTGCTTTTAAAAAAATATTTTCCGAAGTTTCTGGACAGCTTAGTGAAGTCATGAATTATTTTGAAGAAATGTTACACACTATTTGTGAATGTTCGAATTGGAAATGAAACTAACAAAAACAGAGTTTTTTTATTTTATCTAAAACAAACAAGATGTTATGAAAATGTGTCCTTATCACCTAGATATACATATATAGTCACTCTTTTTCCATATTGTTTGAATAATCTTCGGTATGTTGAATAATATCTCTTTTTTCTCTTCTCAACTCTCTTTTTTTTCTTCTCAACTCTCTTTGAAAGTTCTCTTTTTCCTTTTTTTCTGGGCCACACACGATACAGGAATATTTTGGGGAAGAACTGTATGCTTCTTCAATACCCCAAGAGCCCGTCGTCTGTCTATAGACTCACCCAATGCTAGATTAGTCTGCACCACTATGTTACATTCATTTTCTCACGGAAAATGATAAAAACTTATTCCAGTACAACGGTATCGTTTTGCCCAAGAGTCACATTGAGGTAGCCAACAATAATGATTCGAACTAGAATCACTCATTTTTTCACTCGAGGACGTTCAATAGTCAACTGAACATTCGCACCAATGAACAGAATTTCATTAGATGTCAACAATCACAAGAGTTTCGACAAGTTTTAGGTATACAATGGCTAAAATCATATGAACATTAATGTTTCGAAACGTAAACAATGTAATTATGTATAGTTTCAAAAATCGACACCAGAGGGAGTATCCGTTATTTTGAATTCCCAATAGTCTATGAAAATAACACTATGTTCTGAATATCTTCTTATCCGCGAGCGGACTCGTAATATTGCTCGACAACATAATTTCGTGAACAACAAATTAAGTGATAATTATCTCGAATATTCAGAATATCGTGATATTACTTATGCTAATTTGGATGCCAGTTTGATTCATAAACGTTTTATGGAGATTTAATGGTTGCTGTTACGGTTTATATGGGTCATTAATCTATCCATATACTCCCCCAGAGCTAGTACATTCATTAATGAGTTGCAGAACACTCAAGAGCACTGGAAGTTCATACCAATTACCATTGAAGCTCAATAGGATTTTATAGTGGCTGTTCATACATCCACGATAAATCTATTTGGTTTTCAAATAGTTAACATGTTTTTTCTTTGCGCTTATGAGAGTTTTATGGCAAATTCATCCACCATGGAACCACAATAAAACTAGCATTATAGATTCATTAGGGATACATGATGAACTCTTGAGAACCGCAATCAAATCAAAGTATAAAAATATAATCAATTCATTCAGTTTGCTCTCAAGAACACTTATATTGTTTCCAAATGATACCAGAAGTTTTTATAAGAGTAACATGTACCCAGTAACATTTTTTTCCAAATTTTCATCAGCAGAATGTTTCTGTTCATGGCGTTGATTCAATCTTTTTGGGACTCCATCATCGTATACTCTACTTGTTGAATAATCACCAAGGTATTGATTGACTTGAACTATATATTACTTTCATCAAAAGATAATTTGATTATATTTGGTTGTGACAGTTTCTGAGAAATAGACTTATCTGACTTTGGATCCGAAAGAAAGAACGATGTTGGATATTATTTCCGAAAAACATTGTACTGAAACAACACTTTCTTTCTTGAATTGATGTCTAGTGAACACGTATATTCTGAGTTCTCCGATATGAAGTGGATTATCTCATAATCAACAAGAGTGAAAATTCTGAAAGTTAGTGAACATGTACAATTTGATATGCTGATCAATTTCATGTAAGTCGATTACTCTGAAGGGTTTCATGATCGGCTTCATCTTAATATTTCAATCTATAAATAAAGAAATAGACAAAAACAGGTCTCGATAAGAAAACAATCTTTCCTACCGAACACAACATAAAAAGAGGAGAAAAAATTGAACCACAATAAACAACAAACACAAACCTCAAACAATCACCTTATCTGCTATCATCATAAAGCCCCCCATATACCGGGATAAAATATTATAAAATAAAATAAAATGAATTTTTCTGGAACTGATGTGCAGCGGATACTAGCTGAAATACAACAAAACAGAACCGAATTAAAAAGTGCAATAGATGCAAGCGAGGCGCGTATCCAACTCAGAGTCGAGGAATCTAATGTGAGAGTTAGAAATTTAGAAACAGAAAACTTATTCTTAAAAAATAAAATTGAAAAATTGGAACGTCATCAGATCTCCAATAATATCGTAGTTTTTGGCCTGAATAAGCATCGTCACGAAATCTCCTTGGAGTATATGCAAGATAAAATAAAATTCCTATTGGAATCGACATATCAACAAACCAAATAAAGGATTCATTGTTTCCCAAAAGAAAATAGAGCTCATTTCCAATCTGACCAAAAGGAACCTACTTGCAAACTGTCAAAAGCTCAAAGGAACTAAAATTTCGATAGCCAACGATCTTACGGTTCAACAAAGGGAAGAGCAAGTAGTTTTGAGGAGACATCTGCACCTGAACAGGCAGGAAGACCGGACAACGTTCATAAAAAGAAACAAGTTGGTGATAAACGGAAGAGAATATTCAGCGGAACAACTTCTCCAAGCAGAACAAGAAGAATCAGATAATCAAAGTGAAAGGAAGAGCGCCCCTACAACACCTACGCAACCAATTTTCGACATCTCTGTAGAAGAGAGTGTAAAACCAATAGAAGAAACTACCAAAATCCCCAGAACCCCCATTTCAACCGGATCAACAGGCGCTTCTAAGAAACAACCTACCAAATTAGTAAATCAAAACATTGAACAAGTAAAAACCAGATCGAAAAACGAGAAAAGAAATTAATCACTGTATATTGCAATATTCCCAAAAATTTGTATAAGTATATATTTTCTGTCATTAATAAATTCAATTATGGATCAGTTTATAAGAGATTTATCAAACGAACCTATCAAAGCGAACATAGTTGATGATAAAACGCAATTTATGAACTTATACGAAAAGAACTTAAATAAACTTGAAAACCATCTTTCTATTTATCATAATAATATATGTAGCATTCACAAACATTTAAATAGAAATGTTTTCCATAGTCTCATTGATCCCTGATTTTCATATAAATAGAACTTCTCTAACGCTCAATGTATTTATTTCCCTTTTATGAAATTTTTGTACTGCTGCCTTGATGTTTTGATTTTTCGTTATATTATATTTATATTATTCCAATGATACGTCCATATTCTTACAATGTATTTATAGATGATCATGTGTAAACGTATATGTAAGAACAAAACCATATTGTGCATGTTCCACATGTTATTATATGCTTTACCGAAATGAGAATTAAACATCGATTTTCCTTAATTAACATCACTTGACATCTTTTCTTTTTTTTTTTAAATTTTTTCCATTTTTTATTGAGTTATAGAATAGGAAATTCCCATAGACAAGCTCCCTGAGAGCTTTTTTGGGAGACACCACCTCTATTTACCCTTCACTTATAAATTACATAGGATACTTTTGTTTGTTTGTTTGTATTTGTATTTATATTTGTATTTGTATTTGTATTTTTGGTATGGTAAATAAAATTATTATTATTATTATTAACCTCATGATGTCTTTCTAAACATTGTTAGGAAGAAGACGTCATTTAAAACTACTCCTCAAATCCCCTAAGGAGTCGTAGACTCATACAGATTTCATGGTTGCTTCAGTAAGAATATCAAGTTTGCCATGAGCTACCACAAAATAATTTTTTATCATACCATCATAATCCTTGTTTTATGAACTGAAAAGCTTGAGAAATTTCAAGATTAAAACACGCCGTGTTTAAAAGGTTGCTAGGTAACAAAAACAAGTACAACTTTTCATTTATGTGTCAAATTACATCAAAAATATAAAACAATTTTTTCCGATTTATAGCATTAACTCTTCGTATTCTCTTTAATACGAATTTCTGGATTTTTCCGCTATGCATTTTGATTCTGCATCCTCGGCTAACTTAGAATTTTTGGATGGGAGTTCTCCTTGATTCGCAGCGATTTTAAAATTATCAATCATATGAACTGTCAAATGAGCTTGTTAATAACAATTACTATATCCATGTTAACAAGACGTGACATCAGATGTCCATTACATACCTGATTAGATGTATTAAAATACAAGGAACATTATCCTGATCTAAAATTCATTTCCAGCATTGTCATTGAAGTTATGATGCAGGTATAATAAAAAATAGCGTATGATACACGTGAATGAGTGCCCTTATAGCACTTGCAACGTTGAGAGCACTCCGCTCCTCGTCGTGCCCTCAAACTCGTTGCGCGTGCTTTAAAGGCTCACTTATACACTTGTAACATAATATACTACTTTCAAGATGTATCCATTGTTTATCGAACAATGGACTCTAGAAAATAAATCTGCTAACAAAAGTAATCATTTGACAAGTTCAATCTTTCACATCTTACATTTCCTATATCACGCATTTTAATTGTGATTCTGTTTGAATATTGATTCGGTGACAAAAATCCTACTAGGAAACCGACTGTGCCATCATACGGAAGATGGTTCGTAATTATATCCTGTTATGTTTCCTACTCCCAACTATCATTGCTTAATTTGTTATAAGCATTTAAAGCATTTTTTATATCGTTTTTGACTTATAACTTGAAAAACAATGAAGCAATCTCGATACTTTCAATGGTCGAATTGTAGCAAAGAAAATGAGCTCTAACGCGGCTCTATCGGATTATTAATAACGGAGAAAAACCGTAAAACCCAGAAAAAAAATCATAACTCCGCCACTTTCTAAGTCGTACTGCAGGCTTTTCACGACATGGTAGTGATTAATATGTTCTTTAGGTGTGAAAAACTCAGACACTTTCGCATTACTAGTTTTGGCATAATTGCAATTTGAATTTTGTTATGCACTTTATTGCAGCAGACCTGGATGCTTCATAGCTGGTCCGATTCCAATTGTTCTGCAATAAAGTGCATTAAAAAAATCATATTGCATTTATGCCAAAACTAATAATCCAACAGTGCCTGAGTTTTTCACACATAAGTAAATATCAATCACTACTATGTCGTGGAGAGCCTGTTTCAAAACTTGAAAAATGGCGGTGTTATGAATTTTAAAAAAGCGCAGATATTTTCCGGTTCTTCCGGTCGTGTCTTGGCTAATTTTTTCTGCATTTTGATTCTCTACAATTCGTCCATGGAGATAATCGAGATTGCTTCATTCGTTTTCAAGTTACAAGTCGAAAACGATAAAAATAAAAAAAAATGCTTTTAAATGTTTACAACAAATTAAGCAATGACAGTTGGGAGTAGGAAACATAACAGGATGTAACTACAGACCGTCTGCCGTATGATGGCACAGTCGGTTTCCTGGTAGTATTTTTGTCACGAAAATATCTCTTTTGATTGGTCTACATGAATATCATGATCTCTCCATTGTAGATGTTACAAGAAATAGTAGTGACTCTCCCACCAGAAGATCGCGTAGACCTCGCCGATTTGATTCACAGCATTCAAACGACCAGATCAAAAAAATCCACCCTCCAAAGATGGTCTGGAACGCTACCTCAGGTGAACAAAAGGAACAAACTGAGTCCCACGAACGAAACCATCCAGAAGTATACCCCGAAAGAAGAGAGTGCAGGGATTAAAATAAAAGAGGCGACTGAAGAAGGAAAAATGGAGATGAAACCCAGGAGCTCCAGTAGTCTTATAGGCACCTGCAGGGCAGCTAGGATAAGGGAGGACAGTGGGGTGTTCTACTTGCATGATAGTTTCAAAATAAAATCTTTATTGGGGAAGAGTGATTCTTTCAAATACTGATGGTAGCAGTTTTTAGGAGTATAGTATAAATCCGTCATAGCTCTAGGATACACTCACACATAAATGATTAAATATATATACCGAGTGTCAACGAATCTATTAGACAAGTCATAACTTCTAGAATCTGAGGTGTATCAAAATGATATTCGGTGTAGGTAAATGGTATGTGAAGAGGAGAGTTTTCGCATATTTTTCACTTTCCATTCCCTTCCGGTTTCACCGGAAATGGCTCCGATTTTGAATTTTTAAATGGCACACACTGTATATCGTAGCATTTTTCGAGCTCTGAGACAATGCTGGATCAGAATGTTACATTTCAAAGAGTTCTTGAGTCTACTTTTTTTTTATAGTCACTTTTAATATTGCATCTAGGTGGCCATGATCGGACGTAAACTAATCTGAGGACCTCAGGGTCAGAAAATTACAATCGCAAAGTTTTACGCCCGTATGCACCGTAGGCTAATTTCGCGGATTATTTACGGAAACCTGGTTTGGATCATTGTTTATTATGCACCGCAAGAAAAATCTGGTTCAAGCTTCAGATTTTCTAATCGATCAACGAAGCGTGGTTTAGCAAATGACGTCTATTATTTTGAGTGTTGAGTTTTTTTGCAAGTTTTTCATTATTTCTGGATAAAATGGAGGACGAAATATTCATTGATGATGACCTAGATATCCTCGATATCATCTTTGGTTTCCTTTTCGACTTACAAAACCTACAGTTCTCAGCTTCCTGAAAAACATAGAAGACGAAATTGAATTCCAAAATGATTTGTAACGCCTGAATGCGCCGTTTGTCAATTCTAATTCTAGTTCCCCAATCCTGTTTTCGTAATCATCGGCCTGTAGCTATGCACCGTCAGCAGATTGAATACTCCAGATAGGAAATCTGACAACGTTGGTTTCCCAAGATTTTTTGACAGTTGAAGATGATAAAACGTCAAAATTGTCAGTTTCTATTTTTTATTTTCAAAATGACTGATGATGAAAACACAAAAAGAATCCCCAATGTTTCCCCGGAAGAAAAGCAGAGTCATGAGGATATACTCTTAAAACACGCCAATATTATCGAAGACAAAAAAAACAAACGAAGATTCCAATGATGATAAATCTCAAGCTTGGAAGCGGGGTACGGAACAATTCAACAGCACCGCACCTATACTCTGCTATACGACCATCGAGCAGTTAAAAAGGCTCTACGAAAATAAAAATGGAAAGAATTGAGGAAGAAACTTGCTGAAAATGAACAAGTAGATAGATACCTGCGAGAAGCCGTTATACCACCACACCTCAAATGTCCGAAAAAGTATTTATGTAGCCAAGGGGTAATCTTCTAGCCAACGTAACCCGGAGAAAGACACTCCCTTGCAATTATCAACTTACAAATCATTTTGGAATTCAATTTCGTCTTCTATGTTTTCCAGGAAACTGAGAACTATGGGTTTTGTAAGTCGAAAACTTTCAAAAAATTAATAATCGTCCATTGTGTCGAAATAATCTCTCTTTTCGTAGACTCTGCGGGGAAAACCAAAGTTGATGGTATCGAGGATATCTAGGTCATCATCAATGAATATTTCATCCTCCATTTCATCCCAAAATAATAAAAAACTTGCAAAAAAACTCAACACTCGAAAAATCGGTGTCAAAATAAAATAGATGTCATTCGCTAAACCACGCTTTGTTGACCGATTAGAAAATCTGAAGCTTAAACCATATTTTTCTTGCGGTGCATAATAAATAACAATCAAATCCAGGTTTCCGTAACTAATCCGCGAAATTAGCCTACGGTGCATACTGGCGTAAGTTGATGAATGCAAGGGAGTGTCTGTCTTTGTATCTTGTTGGCTGGTTGATTACCCCACCTCATGCGATTTCACCCAACACAACTTATTTCATGGAGAATGCTCCTTGGCTACATAAATAGTTTTTCGGTGATTTGAGGTGTAGTGGTATAACGGCTACTAGCAGGTATCTATCTACTATCCTATTTATTTTAGAAATAACAGTCTAACCCCAATGAACCAATACCTGACCACATTGCGTCTGTATTCTTGTGCGGGACATCAGAGGACAATCGGAGATTTTATTGGCTGCCATCAAACCACAATTTCCAGAAATCTTCCGTATCTCGCTTCCAAGCTTGAGATTTATCACCATTGGAAACTCTGTTGATTTTTTTGTCCTCGATGATATTAGCGTGTTTTAAGAGTACCCTCATGAGACTCTGCTTTTCTCCCGGGAAAAAATTGGGGATTCTTTTTGTGTTTTCACCATCAGTCATTTTGAAAATAAAAATCGAAACTGACAATTTTGACGTTTCATCATTTCCAACTATCAAAAAATCTTGCAATACCAACGTTGTCAGATTTCCAATCTGGATTATTCAATCTGCTGACGATGCATAGCTACGGGCCGAAGGTTACAAGAACGGGTTTGGGGAACTAGAATTAGAATTGACAAACGGTGCATTCAGGCATTAGTGACAAGTATGATATATAGGATTGAGACAAGTTGGCAAAATCACATTTTTGTGTCTAACTATAATTTTTCAAATGGCGATCATTTTTTGACAACACTTTCCGAAAGAAGGATTTTTTGGCGAATCTAACGATACTAATTAATTCGGGATTGGATTAAAAATCACCACCGTACTGGACCATTAGTTGCAATAACTTAATTATTAAAATGCTCTATTGAGTAGTTATGAACTTCTCTGGTATTATGAGAGGGTGCTCCATCTTGTTGGAAGTAAATTCGCAATAAAACTGCTAATGGTAGATTATTAGGATGATCTTCGATTTCATTCTGAAGAAAACCCAAGTACCTAACCCCTGTAAACTGATCTTGAAACAATATTGGCCCAAGTATTCTGTTTCCAACGATACCAGCCCAGACATTGACGCCAAACCTTCCTTGAAAATTGCCCTCTCTCATTGCATGTTGATTTTGTTGGGCCCAGTACCGAGAATTCTGCTTATTGAACATACCATTATTGGTAAATCGTCATTCGTCGGAAAATAGAATACAGTTGATAAAATTTGGGTTAACTCTATGATTTTGAAGCAGCCAATTACAAAACACTACCCTTCTATCACCGTCAGCATACAAATGTTGATGTAACGAATATTTAAATACTCGATATTCGTGCTTTTTCAGTATTTTTCGTGACTTATCTGCATTTCTTGACTAATATATCTTGAAGATACCGTTTTATGAACCTCAACCATAGCAATAACGTTAATCTCAATCTCTTCATTTATGATGAACCTCTGTTCCGCCTTTCGATTTCCTTCTTGCCTAAACCGATTCTCAACCTACGGAAAATACTGATGGGCTGGATGTTGCCGATTGGGATATCTCTGAGCATACAACTCAGCAGCATTCCTTGAATATCTATGACATTCTCCGAATATTGAAAACATGTCTACTTTTTCAGTTTGAGTATACATTATTTTGAGAAAAATTAAACTGAAATTCAACATATAGTTTGATTTAACGAAAATTAGGTCCAGGAAGTAAAACTGATTTTTTATCGTTGACGTTTCAGAATCAATTTATTATTTTTTCAACGGTGAAATTACCAGATTCATGTATGGATTGAAACAAAGAACATATCTATGACCTACCTTTGAAACTAAGTTTTTCCTGCTCATGGATTCAACAAAAAACTGTTGCGTAGGTAGTCGATACAAACTTAAAAAACTTTAAAATTGTATATAAACGAATACAGACATGCAACTGATCATCCCACCTGAAATATTCCAGCGCTACAGAGATAAAGAAACGAAAAAAACAAATCAAAACAAATCTTTTGTGTATCATTATTCAGAAATCTATTTTTCTTTTGAACCTTTCTAGAATATGGGTGTATATTTTTGTCAGGTTTTTTGTATCACTTTTTTGGTTTACCCAATTATCATGGAGATTGATTTGAATCATTTCTCCCAACAATCTCTTTGAATAAGTAATCTCTTTTTCCAAAAGTTTTACTGAATCGAAATCAAAATTGCTTGACTATTCAAAATGATGGGCAACAAGTGCTGTTTTTTCTTTTTTATTTCTATTATTTTCATAGCAGTTATATTTGTGTTGATAAATTCTGGTTTTTAGTTTGCCCTATATAACATTTCCAACATTCACAGGGAATACCATATATCACACATGCATCGGATTCAGCTGGTATTATATTTACCGGTATAAGATTATCGAGTAAAGTATTCATCAATAGTTTTATACTGCTATGAAAGTATGTTATCACTTCTACTGGCATTCATATAACTAAAACTGTATTTCATCTTATAACTGCGTGAATAATTTTTCTGTAGTTTTCAAATTGTAAAAAGCAAACTTGTGAGAATCAGTTGATACACATTATTTAATTTTATAAGAGAGTCCATCTAGATATGGAAATTTAAAATAGTAACACATTTCTTTCGGAAACATATTATGCCTATCTCTTCTTTGACGTTTATTAATGATACTATTAATTAATTTCGTGGGGTAATTAATGTTGTTCAACAAGTTCTTCGCATTAACTGAATTTTGCAATTGGAAACAATTATCGCTAAGGGTAAGTACCCTTGAAATTAGGTTAGAGGCTGTATTAACCTTTAGACTGAAAGAGTGTTCTGAAAAGTAATTCAAAATTCTCCCCGAATTGGTAGGTTTCATGAACCAGTTGTCTTCCTAAAAGTGAAGAAGAAAAAGATGTTTTGAGAGGGACATCAACAAATATAATAACGAATTTTTACAATAATCATCACAACAAAAAGAAAGTTGACAGCATGTCGCGGGAATATAATGAAACAAGTAATTTCTTGAAACAACACCCGGAAAAAATCATAATGAATTCTGACGAAGGAAACTCCTCAGTCGTGATGTTGAAAACCGATTATTTGGAGCATGCAAAATATGCTTGGAGACGACAGCACTTACATAAAAATGGAAAGTGATCCAACACACAAATTTCAATCGGAGGCCAATGACCTTGTAGACACACTGAAAACAAAAGGTTTCATCACGTTGGAATAGGCGAAGAAGTTGAAGAAACCCAATGCTGTACCTCCTCGCTTATATGGATTGAGAAAAACTCACAAAGGGGACACACCTTATACCTGTCGTAAATTGTATAAATTCACCAACATATAATTCAGCATGTTACATTCACAAAATTCTTAATGATTTAACAACAACTTTCCACCATAGTATTAAAAATTCCATGGAGTTCAAAGAATTGTTTTACCCCATAATAATATTCTGATCTCTTTGGATATTGTCTCTCTCTTTACAAATATTCCCAAGAATTTGATTAGACATATTTTGATATCAGAACGGGAAATGATTTTTGCTTATACAGATATTCTCAAATTAATCGACTTTATTTTTGACTCAAGTTATTTTATATTTGATGGAACATTTTACAAACAAAAAGATGGAATAGCCATGGTAAATCCAGCCAGTCCTGTGTTGGCGAATATAGTTGTTAATTATATAATTACAAAAATAACATCAGGATTACCTTTTGATATAACTTTCATTAAATATTATGTTGATGATTGCATTCTCGATATTCCAGCTGACAAATCTGGTGAAGTATTAAATAGTTTCAACCCAAATATTCAGTTCACGTTAGAAATAGAAAAAGAAAACAAACTGCCGTTTCTGGATCTCTAGATCATAGGAGATAACAATGGGGAATTACTCAGCAATTGGTTCATGAAACCTACCGATTCGGGGAGAATTTTGAATTACTTATCTGAACAGTTTTTCAACCAAAAGGTTAATACAGCCTCTAAGCTAATTTCAAGGGTACTTACTCTTAGCGATCATTGTTTCCATTCGGAAAATGTAGTTAAGGCGAAGAACTTGTTGAAAAACAACAACTACCCCACGAAATTAATTAATAGTATCATTAATAAACATCAAAGAACAGATAGACAGGGTATGTTCCCGAAAGAAATGTGTTAGTATTTTCAATTTCCTTATCTAAACTCTCATATAAAAATTAAAAATGTGTATCAACTGATTCTCACAAGTTTGCTTTATACAATCTGAAAACTACAGGAAAATTATTCACACAATTGAAAGATGAGATACCAGTTAAATCAGATTCATGTGTAATACAGTGTGACCCATTTAAAATGGAACCACCCCTGTAGAATACGCATTTATCAATCATTCTCAAAAAAAAAAATTCAATATTAAGCATTGAAAACTATATCTTGACACAAATTTCCATAACTTTAGTTCCATTTCCAAGGCACTATATGGTTTTTTTTCTTCGTCAAAAACGGCAAAAGTTCATTAGGCAATTTTTGTTTTGAAATTTGACTGCACCACTGGATTTGTAGTCGTTATAAATGGAAACCATGAAAATTTCATAAAAAAATATTGATTAACAACGAAGTTACAACAACTTTAATTTTGGAAACAAAGTATTTGATTATAATTTTTATTTAGATTATAGACATATTAAAGATCTGGCAACACTGCCGATACAAAGTTGGACACCAGTGAATTTGTACAGCGAAAATCCGAAGTCAATAGCTCATTCCATTCTACAGTTATAACTCCTGAAAGTATGGTAATATGAGCGATTTGTGGTGGAAGCGATTTTGTAATAAAAATCTGACTACGCCACTGGATTTGCAAATTATATTCCTTTAAAATAATTTATTTAAGTTCGGGTTATAAGTGAAAAAAAACAGAAAATTAAAAATTCATTTTCAAGTTATGCAATCTTCCATAGCCGATAAAAACGAATTGAACCGAATCAAGTTTTGAAGTATCAAAATTATTTATTGAATAATAAAACAGAAAGCAGGACAAAAATGTTCCTTTTAAATTCTGCAAAACTCAATTAAAACAAGCCTTTAGAGAAGGTATCAATAATTCGATGAAAGCTGAACTAATACATTAGGCATAGGTATTGTACTAAATCAATAGTAGGCTGTGATTTAGTACAGCACAAATCGCTCATATTACCATACTTTCAGGAGTTATAACTGTAGAACGGAATGAGCTATTGACTTCGGATTATCACTGTCAAATTCACTGGTGTTCTACTTTGTATCGGCAGTGTTGCCAGATTTTAAATATGTCTATAATCTAAATAAAAATTATAATCAAATACTTTGTTTCCAAAATTAAAGTTGTTGTAACTTCGTTGTTAACCAATATTTTTTCATGAAATTTTGATGGTTTCCATTTATAACGACTACAAATCCAGTGGTGTAGTCAAATTTGAAAACAAAAATTGCCTAATAAACTTTTGCCGTTTTTGACAAAGAGTTCCTTGGAAATGAAACTAAAGTTATGAAAATTTGTGTCAACATACAGTTTTTGATGCTTAATACTGATAATTTTTGATATTTACTGAAAAATGCGCATTCCACAGGGGTGGTTCCATTTTAAATGGGTCACACTGTATATAGTATTCCCTGTGAATGTGGGAAATGTTATATAGGGCAAACTAAACAATACCTGAAAACCAGAACAAATGTGACTGCTATGAAAAGAATAGAAATAAAAAAGCAAAAACAGCACTTGCTGCACGTCATTTTGAATCGTCGTGCAATTTTGATTTCGATTCAGAAAAAATTTTGGAAAAAGAGAAGACTTATTCGAAGAGATTGTTGGGAGAAATGATTCAAATCAATCTCCATGATAATTGCGTGAACCAAAAAAGTGATACACAAAACCTGACAAAAATGTACACCCATATTCTAGAAAGGTTCAAAAGAAAAACAGTTTTCCGAATAATGATACACAAAAGATTTTTTTTTTTTCGGTTCTTCATCTATGTAGCGCTGGAATATTTCAGGTGGGATGATCAGTTGCATATTGACAATACACGGTTGTGTGTTGTTTCATTTTAACGTGTCTGTATTTGTTTATATACAGTTTTAAAGTTTCCAATGTGTAATTTGTGCCAATGTGTTTTTATCGACCAGAGTTTGTATCGACTAATCAACAGTTTTTTAGTTGAATCTATGAGCAGGAAAAACCTAGTTTTAAAGGTGGGTCATAGATATGTTCTTTGTTTCAATATATACGTGAATATTGTCATTTCAGCTTTGAAAAAGGAATAAATTAATTCCGAAACATCAGCGATAAAAAAATAGTTTTACTCCCTGGTCCCAATTCCCCTTAAATTCCACTATATTCAATTCTTGGGACGATGAAACATTTATCAACTGAAATTTGACGAAAATTGAGGAACTTTAACTGTCTGCTCATAACGCTTACGTCACTGTCATTACCTAAGTGAGTGTTTTGTTTTCAAAAGAAAACTTGATAAAAATAACGTCAAAATATTATGCATCATGGCTATCTATGGCACACTTGACAAATGTTAATGAATTATAATCCAGTATTTTCCTTAGCAATATTTGATTTATGTTCTTATTTTCAATCCAATCGCAAATAAATTAGTATCGTCGGAAAGTACTTGTCAAAAAAGAGTCGCCATTTGAAAAATTATAGTTATACACGACGAAAATGTGATTTTGACAACTTGAATTATTCCTACCTATCATACTAGCCACTAAAACTTTGCGATTGTAATTTTCTGACTCAACTTGAGGTCCTCAGATTAGTTTACTTCCGATCGTGTGTTACGCCCTGTAATTACAGAAAAACTTTCTTTCCTACAAAACAACATAATACGCTTAAATAAGAACGTGATAGCTAGAAAAGTTCAATAGGTTTCACATGCTTGACTGAAAACTGATATAATATATGCTCATAAAAACATATTTCATCCTTGGAAGACAATTAAATGCACTTAAAAATAATTATCAAGAAACAACCCTTGTACACCGGATTCATAAATAACTCATCTAGGATGGTAAACAAGATTATTGATTGCCACTTGTTTACATCACAGCGCGATCATAAAAACGGATTCAATGTAATTGTACCACAGAAAAACACTATCAATTCGATATTTTATGTCCGACAAATAAAATTAACTCGATAACAGTATAGATAACAGCCCGCGATTCATTCATGCGTAGAGAAAGAAAACAAAGCCATCAATTATGGTTGAAGATAATTATAATTGCTAGTCGCGGTTAGACCAATTATCACGTGATTCGAAAACGGGTTATAAAAGCGCGAGTTTTCAGACCAAAAAATCATTTTCGGTGTTCAGAAGTCAAGCAAGTACGTTCAGAAATGAGATTATCAGTCATCTCAGTGTTAAAACAGTAGCAAAGCTAGTCATATCATAGTTGTTACACGGTAATATGTTTCTCTCAAAAGTGAGGTTCAGAAGTCCATCGAATCACAGTATCGTACAATAATGATGAGGAGCGTTTCCAATCAATGAAGTGAACGTCAGAAAACATCAAACTCAGCAAATTCCAATCAAGTATTGAAGCTCCAAGTAAAAACACGAATGAACAGTATAGTTTTTTCCAAAAATTGCCTAATTTTGTCAACGCTTCCAGAACAGAGATAAGACAACGGGAGTTCGCAATTCGATAGTTCACGATCTCTTAGAAAAACTATAGCCATATCGCGCTATACTAATATACCGGGCGAATAAAATAAAATAACAAATTGACGCGGAATTAATCGAAATAATAATAAAATCAAAACTAATTGTCGTTAAAAAATCCTACTCCAGTGAATAAGTGTGAAACAGGGTGAGTTATGTAAGTTTTTCTATATTTATGTGTATGGCAAACCCAACCTTTTTTATTATGTGCATGTGTCTGTAAAAGTATCTCCATAGTTTCAAGTTAACAAAGATCTCAATAGAGAGTTATTTCTAGCCGTTTGTAGCAATTGATGTCAAGATTGTTTTTAGTAAATCTATTTCGATTTTGTAGCCAACTGTAAAATTAACTGCCAATAAGCTACACTCGTTTTCGTTGTAGGAATATTGTTTCATATTATGCGTCTATAGAACGAAGGAAATAATTGTGTCAATTTCTTATTAAATATATAGGTCCATTCTTAACATTTTATGAGTGCATTTTTACTATTTCTTGGTTAATTATTGTTTTTTCGAAATCCCTCCGGAACGGTAGTACTTCCTGAATAAACAATCCAACGCTCCAGTATTTGAGAGAAATGAGATTTGTTCTGTAGCCGCTCCAGAAACATAGTTTCAGTTCGACCGTCTTCAGATAGTCGATGCTCTCAATACTGTTTTTCGCAATCCAATGAATAATGTCTGGTCTTACAGGTGTGGTGTGTTAAGTCATAACACCCCGTAGTCCGGGCATATCACATGGCCACCTAGATGCAATATTAAAAGTGACTCTAAAAAAATTGAGTAGGTGTAAAAACTTCTTAAAACGTCACATTCTGATCCAGAATTGTCTCAGAAATCCAAAAAAGTTACAATATACAGGGCGTTCCATTAAAAAATTCAAAACCGGAGACATTTCCGGTGAAACCGGAAGTGACCGAAAGTGACAAATATGCGAAAACTCTCCTCTTCACATACCATTCACCTATACCAAATCTCATTTTGATATCCCCAAGTTATGACTTGTCTAATAGACTCGTTCACATATATATATATATATATATATATATATATATATATATATATATATATATATATAGGGCTATTCAAATTCGAGTATATGCATGTGGATTTCGATAACGGTAAGAGATAGAGGGTTTGTTGAATGGGGGCAAAGTAGCGTATTTTAGAGGTTAATTATATGGATGAAAAAAGTCTGACCTAGCTTCTTTAGTTCTGGAGTTATACAGGAAAAATCGAGAATTTCGAAATTCTTATTCTGCCTATATCTTTTTATTTTACGAGTTTTTTTTTTATTTTGCCACTTTGCCATAGCAACTTTTTGTAGGCTATCCAAATCTCTGAACAAAAATTATATACAGGGTATCGTATAAATTGGGCCACCCTCAACTTTCAATTTTCAAATACGGACCTGTATTTTTTATTCCATTTTTTTTGAATGCCAAGAGTCATGTTTCATATTGACGTAGTATTTTTATCTGAATTAGAGTGTTTTGGAGTGTTTTGGAAATATTGAACTAATACCAGTGATATTCCATAATTTTTTAATTCCATAACAACTGTAATTGAATTATATCAGGGAATGAGAGGTGAATCAGACAAATTGATTCTTTAAGAATAATCAATTTTAGAATTTCCAGATTATTTAGTCCCACTACTTGTTCGGAATACCAATAAAATAAAATCAACATTTCCAAGAGACATTTTTCGTTACCATAATGTAGCACTAGTAGAATAATTATTCATCCTCATGTCGATTGACCTCAGTAGGTATGAAGAAGATCTGTTGTATGTATTCTGCTGAGAACTCACAAACATAATCTGTCACAAACATAACATTATATTTGATCATATAGCTTTTCACAAGAACTTGTTTAATTATTATCAAGAATTGAAATAACAGCCATTGTAAGTATTCATAATCGAAATAAATGTTCAAATTGACGACCTTCTCGTTCCAGACATTTACGGAGTCGTTTTTTTAAGTTATTATTTGCTCTGAAAATATCTCTTCGCCGTAGTGATGCGAAAGGGTTCATGATTTTAATTCTTCAATCTTCTATGTTATCAATTTCGTTTTGATATATTCTATTTTTTAGTGTACCCCATAAAAAAAGTCAAGTACACTGAGATCAGGGGATCTGTCTTGAAATGTTTCTTGTAGAAATTGATTAACGTCTCTTGTGCAATGTGGGCGAGCTCCATCGTGTTGAAACCACAACCGATTTAAATTAGCAATGGGAATATCATCGAGATATTCACTGAAAGTTTGTCTGAGGAAGTCTAGATAACGTTCGCCATTGAGCGTCCCAGCAAAGATGTAGGGACCTAGAACTCGATCCTTCAAAATTCCAGCCCATACATTTAGACCAAACTGCACTTGAGGTCTCGCTTCTCTAAAATTATTTTCATTGATTTGTGACCAAACATGCTCGTTGTTCCTATAGAAAACACCACAATTTGTGAAACGAGTTTCATCCGACCAAATAATACTATTCAAAAAGTTTCTGTCATCGCCCAATTTTTGCAACATCCAATTACAAAAATTTTGCCGTCTTTCGGCGTCTCCTGGATACAATTTATGAACAATTTTAACTTTATAGCATTTGAATCTGTTTTTTCTTAAAGTACGCTGTACTGTAGTTTGCGGCAAATTCAATTCCTCAGCAATTTGTACTGTTGATTTTGATTGATTTGTATTGATCTGAAATATGGAGATGAGCCTAATTAACATTTTTTCAGTATTACCTACTTACCGCTTGAAGTATGTTTTCCTGTAACTCAATAGGAGTTTTGTTCCCATATTTTCTCCTTGGTTTTGTGAAAGATCCATATTCGCGAAGGTTTCTGTCCAAAAGTCTGAAATATGTGGGATGCGACTGATGTCTTTCTGGGTACAGATCAAAATAATTTCCAGCGGAAAGATGAATGTTCCTATTATTTCTGTAGAAAACGTTAACATATCTCTTTTCTGCTCTGTGGGGAAACCCATTTTCAGTACAGATTTTTCATCGAATACCAACGATAATTTCCAAGAAACTGTCAAAATATTGACAAGTGAGGTGAACTAAATATTTATTTTCCAAAGCATACTATGAGAACTCAAATGGTTTAATCATAATTGTTGTATATAGCAACAGAATGCCCATGAATTTGCTGAAAAATATAGGTAGTTCGAAAAGTGAGTAACAATGAAATATTCCCAAATTGGTGTCTGGAGTATGAAGATTGCCATTCAAAGATTTTTTTCGCAATTATTACATGCACATACACGTACTAGGAAGAATAAATTTTAACATTTTCGCACATTGATCATGGGTTCCGTGAACTGAAATGTGGATGAATTCTTGAAGAAGACATTCTTCGTCGAATAATGTTGATTTTCTTCCAAATCCTAGGCATTCTATACAATTTAAAAAAACTGTTCAAATTTTACTGGTAATAGTTCAATATTTCCAAAACATTCTGTAATTCAGATGAAAATACTACGTCAATATGAAACATGACTCTTGGCATTCAAAAAAATGCAATAAAAATACAGGTCCGATTTGAAAATTAAAAGTTGAGGGTTGCCCAATTTATACGATACCCTGTATATAATTTTTATACAGATATTTGGATAGCCTACAAAAAGTTGCAATGGCAGAGAGACAATAAAAAAAAAATACTAAAATAAAAAGATATAGGCAAAAGAAGAATTTCGAAATTTTCGATTTTTCCTGTATAACTCCAGAACTAAAGAAGCTAGATCAGATTTTTTTCATCCATATAATTGACTTCTGAAATATGCTACTTTGCCCCCATTCAACCATCCCTCTATCTCTTACCGTTATCGAAATCCCCATGCATAGACTCGAATTTGAATAGCCCTGTATATATATATATATATATATATATATATATATATATATATATTTATATATATATATATATATATATATATATATATATATATATATATATATATATATATATATATATATATATATATATATATATATATATATATATATATTTATATATATCTGTGTAACTTATATATTCGACTTTGTTTTGAAAATTGTTCATAGGGTGTCCGATTTCGGTAGAAAACGTTGGTAAGAAGCCTGTTAAGAGAAAAGGAATAACAAAAGTTGAATAAATATGTTGCTGAAATAACATAGGATATCAGCAGGGTTGACCTGTTTTCCAGAAAATGTATTGTAGTTTCGAGCTATGTCAAATACTCTTGCAAAAACTAGATTCATATATGCTGTTTCAAAGATGTCAACATCATTATTTTAGTGATTGAGATATGTAAGTAGATTTCTTATACAGTAGGTGCAAAATGTGTTCTAATGGATTTTTAAACAGGGTAAATAATTTTTATAATGAATATTTTGTCAAACTTCATGCTTGCAAGTGAAAATGTATTTCAATATATGTTTCAAATCATTAAAAAGTGTGTAATGAGTCATTCATTATTTAATCGAGCTCGTTTGATTGAATTTAGAAAGAGTTAGAACATATTTGTTCAAGTTCAAGTATGCCGATTCATTGTTAGTTGTCTATCACATGCAGTTATTCAGGATTCATTGACATGGAATGCCTCAAGACAACTCAATAATTGAAAGTGATAGAAATCTTGGAGGACTTATTTGCACTACATATAATCCCACAAATTATAGAATCAGATAGTAGACGACTGTTGAGGGTTAGATGGCGGCCATGAGAAAAATAGAATCTAGTCCCGAAGCAGACCCGTTGCTAAGCAGTTTTTGTTCATGTAAGATGCCTAAAAACCCTGGTGTTATTCACCGATTCGATTTTGTTTAGAATTTTTGGGGGACAACCAATGAATGGCGTTAAATTCTGCTTAGAACTTAATTAGGCTTGTTTTGGTTCGCAGTAGCGACGGTCCTAGAACCGTTCGAAGTTGTCACACAGTCGTTCATTGAAAACGGACCCAAGCAAAATCTTTCACGCTACGTTTGTCCTACTCTACAACAAATCTATCAATAGATGGCGCGGTTAAGGAATGTTTGTGTCACGCTAAATGTCATACTTCAAATCTATGGAATTTTCTTTTTCTGTCAACATTAGTGCATATTTTTATGCAAAAACTTGTTAATTGATCGTTTACAAATATCTAAGTTCTACGAACAAGATCCCGCTCAGAACAGTTGTCGCGAAAAGGAGAGAAAATCCTTGAAATTCACTACACTGTTTACATCTGTCTGTAAAAAATCAGATGACTGCTCGATTTTTCTTAAAGGCCACTTGTCGATTATTTCAAACTGATTTCTTCCCAAAGGGCCTTCTTGGAATTATGGAAACTTCCACGAAGGAAGGAGAAAAGGTAGGAGAGTGGACTGATGTCCCTAGACGATGAATTAACCTGCAACTTGAGGGGATTGGGAAATGTCCCCGATGACATTGGTCCATTAAACTTTTCGATACAAACCATTGCCAAGCCATGCACCGCCCATCTCTGCCGGACTATTACCTCTCCAACAACCATCTGATCCGAACAAAATCAGAGAGTTCATTGTATATATCATAAAAATCTGTTATTGGAGTTGGTAAATTGATGAATCCAGGTTTGCGACAGTCTAGGCTGCTTCCAGCTATATTAGAATGACTTCTCCGGACCTACTAACAAAGGTGAGGAGAGAAAATCCGCTTCTCTTTTATTTTTCAGTGAGTAACACCCCTCATGAGACAATCGGAGAAGGAAGGCGATCTAAGCCGAGGAGTTATAAAGCTAATGACTATTATTAGGATAATTATAATTTTTTAATAAAAACATGAATTTCACAAGTCTTCATGGACTTTTCATTCTATGAAGATATCTCACAGAGGGTCCCATGGCTCTTTGGAAGAAAATATCCACTAAAATTTTCCAATACTTTTAGTCAGGAATTTGTCATCTCATGGGAACATTTTTGTACAAAATATATTTGATATAAAAAATAAATATAAAAGTAATAATAAAAATATTTGACTTGCTAGTTACTAGATACATCACAATCACAAGTTGAAAAAAAACATTAAAGTAGTTCAGAGAAGATACAAATTAATTTATACATATACGAGTCATTTTACTATGAAGATAATTTGAGTTCTTGCGATAAGATAGTTATGTTGTCTGCCAACCTCTTATTTTGCCCAAGAGCTGAGAGGTTCTTCCACTCAGATAGGACTCGAACCAATTGAAACTTCGTCCTCTGATGCTTACATAACAGTAAAAACACTACAGCGCTCACTTTCTTCAGACTAGAATATAGATTTTTCAGAAAGCAAGAGATTGCATCTCCCGTACTTTCATTGGTTTGAAAGTTAAATTGAGTAATTGTATGTAATTTACAGCACTTCATAAAAGCATTATCCGCTCCATCACAAGATTTTTATAATGAGCAAACATCCTTGGTAATTGTGGATCAATCATGTATGTCGAATTTCTCAAAATATTTTCCTTGTTGAAATTACTAGTACATACATATTTATCTATTCTGATATCATCACTTATTGAAAGGATTTTCCCGTGTATCGTATATTCATAATTAACAATCAACTTATATTCCAAAATAAATGTGGACAATAATGATAAACAATGGAATACACATACTGATTGTCAAAGAGATAAAACAATGAATGCAGTGATCACTATAAAAATATAAATAACATGTAAATGTTTCAATCAAAGGAATCTCGGAATGAATTTTTTTGACTGATTATGACAATATAGTTTCATAATATATTCAATTCTACCCAAAAACATGATTATTTTATTGATCTTGGAAATACGAAAATACCCAAAGTGTTTACTCATTCTACATTCTATTTTTAATTCATTGCGAAAAGAATAAAAACCATGAGATTGGATTTTTTACTCAATGTAAATCAAGCTTTTCCGATCATTTGCTGTTTCCAGAATAAAGAGAAAGAATTGGCTACCCTCAAAATAGAATAACAAGTGCCACACAAGACAACAAAAAAAAAGTACATTTTTTCACCTAATAATACTGTGAATTCAACAAAGGAGGATTATCCAACACTTCACATAATCTTACGGGAAATTTTGATATTCCTTTTATTCATTAATCTGTCCAAATTTATTTTAAAAAATAAGTTTTTTTTTGTGGAGTCGAGATATTCATGCATTTATTAACGTCATTTGCTGAAAATTATACATGTAAGTTCATTCCTGAGGTACGTCTGAATATCGTGAGCAGAGACAATAATATTGAATTCAACTACTTGAGTCTTGCTGCTTGGTGTTACTTACGTATTTTGCCCCATGAAGATGAATTCGAAGCCAAAACGCGTCGATCTCAAATGCTTTTGGAGGTTCAAAGATCAAGAAAAGCCACTTTTCCGCCTTTTTTAGCAATAAGAAAAGTTCAAAACACATCTCAATTATAATTTGTGAGATTTGTTAGGCCTTTTCACTATCCACATACATTCTGAACAAGCACCGACTTTGAATTTGAGTTCATGGGACAGAAATACATGATGTTATTATTGCTCTTACTCGTAGGGGGCGCCACCTACACGTCTTTTTCTTTTTGAAGATTCATTACTTTTTTTAGCGTACTTCTAGCACATCTTTCAGTAAAAAATCAATTCCTCTATCATATCTACGTAAAAAAGCTACCCTTGTTACAAGTCGCTATAAGCAACCGTTTTCTAGATATTTGGACTTAAAAATTTCAAGTGGATTATTTGATAATCGATGCGTGTTATTGCCATTATTTTGCATTTTTCACAAGAATGCTTAGGAAATAAATTTGACGTTTAAGTAAGTATACAACCACTTACCCACTAGGCTTAAAATATTATCAAATGTGAACAAATTCGAATATGAAGTTCGAAAACTTTTAGTTAACGGGGTTTTTCATTCGGTTCCGGAATATATGTGTTGTAACCTGGTATAACCGCCTACTCATGCACACTTTTATAATATGTCCTTTATATACTCCTTTATACACTGTTCTTTATACACTGTTTTTTGTCTCTACACTCTGTCTTTTATATACATTAGCATGTATTATATTATTATTTACTGTACTATTATGTGTTTGTATTCTGTAATGATCGTTTTTCAACAGATTGTTTGAAATTGACCTGACAATATCCTATACTTATGTCTGTATAAGTCTGATTGGAAATAAAGAAATTGAATTGAATTGAAATAGATTTGTTTTTTTTGTAGGGGGCGCCACCCATTATATTTGTTTTTACTCGTTTAAAAATCTGTATTTGTTTTAATAAAATTTGCAAGAAATATCAACATTTTATTTCAAGAAATTTTGAATATGTAGAATAAAATAATACAAAGGAAACTAAATTGTTTTCAAATAAATTGTTCAAAGTGTCCACCTTCAGCGAAGATACATGCATTCAGTCTTCTAGTCATTGAATCTCGTACCCGCTCAAAAATTATTGCTGTGTTTCTTATTGTTTCACAGGCGTCTACCATTCGGTTTTTTAGATCCTCCTCGTTCGCTACTGGAGTTTTATTAACTAGTGACTTCAAATGTCCCCAAAAATAAAAATCTAGCGGTTTTAGATCTGGAGACCTTGGTGCCCACGCCTGGTTAGGTTCTTCTACACCCCTACCGATCCATCGATTTGGATAGACAGTGTTAAGGAATTCTCTGGCTACAACGCCAAAATGTGCCAGAACCCCATCATGCATGAACCACATGCGGATACGAATTTCTAATGGTACATTCTGAAGTAGTCCCGGCAATTCATTTTCTAAAAAGTCTCTGTAAGTTGCGCCATTCAGTCGGAACGGGAGAAAGAAAGGACCTATCAAGTAATTATCAATTATTGCCGCCCATACATTTACAGAAAATTGATACCGGTAATGTCTTTCACTAACTGCGTGCGGATTTTCCATAGCCCAAACATGGTTGTTATGAAAGTTTGTGATAGCATTTCGGGAGAAGTTTGCCTCGTCCGTGAAGAGTACATATCTTAAAAATTGAGGATTTCCAGCCAATTTTCTCAAAAACCACTGACACATGGTAATGCGTTAGGGAAAGTCTCGTGGCAAAAGAGGTTGTACCCTTTGAATATGGTATGGATAAAATTGTTGATCGTGGATAATTGTCCAAACTGTGGACTGAGTAGAATTGAGAGCTCCAGAAATTATCCTTGTACACGTTTCTGGATTCTCCTCGAGAGCTTTCAAAACAGCTTCTTCCAATTCTGGGGTTCGGACTGCTCTTGGTCTCCCAATAATATCAGCTACCTTCTTAAAGCTATCTGTTTCTGCCAAACGACGGTGGAGACTGGTAAATGTTGGAGCTGAAGCCAGTACTCGATTAGGAAATCGCTCCTGTTCACTACGTCTTGATTCGCGCGCATTGCCATCCGCAAGGCCATAAACGAAATGCATATCGGCTAAATGAGCATTACTACTTAAATAATCCACTTTCTCGAAATTCGTGTTTTGAAACTTACAGAAACTTCAACAAAACAACAAAACGTTTAACTGTCACATAATATGTAATTACCAAAACTTCTTACTTAAACGTCAAATTCATTTCCTAAGCATTCTTGGAAAAAATGCAAAATAATGGTAATAATTTCAACACGCATCGATTATCAAATAATCGACTTGAAATTTTCAAGTCCAAATATCTAGAAAACGGTTGCTTATAGGGACTTGTAACAGGGGTAGCTTTTTTACGTAGATATGATAGAGGAATTAGAAGAACGCTCAAAAAACTTAAGAATCTTCAAAAATGAAAAAGACGTGTAAGTGGTGCCCCCAACGCGTAAGAGCAATAATAACATCAGGTTCGAATTCAACACCTCAAAAAACCTCTCAATACCAATTTTTGTTTAATCAAGGTCAGTATTTCGAAAAATATTTGAAAAAACCGAAAATAAAAATACAATTTTAACACCCTGTATCTTGGAAACCACGCGTTTCCGGACATATATTTATGTGGACAATTCATATTGTGGGGAATCACCTCTAGAAGTTTGTCAAAGTAATTTTGAATCACCCTGTATATTGAACTATTTTTATAGACAAATGAAATTAGCATACTCTGTATATCTGAACACTGGCTATTCCTTCAAAATCACCAAACTCCCAACTTTTGATGCCCTGTATATCCCAAGCTTCTCAATGAGGAAGACTGTGTACAACTGTAACTTTTGATCGAGATGAGCTGAGCTACAAATACAAAAAAATCTGAACAAAAGCCATTATTTATAAGAGTAGTGCGGAGTTCTTTCGTTGTGTTTCTTGTGGTTTTAAATCTGTCGTCCAAACTCAAGTCCCACATTCCCATCAATACCTTCATTAATCACGCTTATTGCTGTACAAATACGTTTCTAACCGTCCGGCTATCCTTGCGTCCACGATAACTCCTACCCCGGACCAACCCTGTATTCGCAACCCTGAATCAATGGCGATTTGCGACGTCGCACCGAGCGAGAGCATCCCTCGCAGCATCCCCCACAGTACCGGTGAGGTGTGTCGTGCTAAAAACAACGTCTAGCACAACTTTAGCCTTCTACCTTCACCTGAGTGTTCGAAAGTGGGTCTATCGGTTGATGCGAAGAAATTATGGGTTAGGAACACTGCCAGAAAAACGCGCCGGTTCCCGGATGATCCCTCTGAGGTTCTGTCATTTACGATAGGGGTGAGTTTTTTGTTCATATCCTTGTTCTTTGATTTGCATATCAATGTCGCGTTGTTTCACGTTGTTGATATTGGTGCATTTTCTGTCGAATTTCTACATTTTGATTGACTACTATGGGAAAATGAATTTTATTAATACCGTATACCAGGATAAATGCTATATTGAAATCAGAAAAATAAAATGAACCTATTATACAGGGGGAGATGTACTACAAGTTTTGTTTAACGTAACGAGTGTTTCCAGTAACTCTAATTTCTCATTATATGCTCGCCAGTCCATTGAAAATTACATGTTTTTGAATTACTTCGATGAAAATCCAGATAATCTTACCATTGAACTTCAAAATATGGAGTTATTGTACATCTCACAAAGATCTACAAAGAAGATCACCATGCTACACTGTTAGATTTTTTTGTTAAATTACAATTGTTTTACAATACTACATATGAGTAAAATTACAAATCAGTGTATTGCCAATACAAAATATAATACAATTCGAGTAATATACCAAACTGTGAGGAAACCAAGATGGGTCGTGATTTTACAATCTTTATGTAACCCTACTCGTATTGTAATTCTACCGATCTGTTGATCAGTTTCCAATCAAAAGTTTTTAAAATTTACAAACATTGTTTGTGACTTGATTTACTACAATTTTTTGTGAAGTTACAAAAATATGAAATTACTCTGAGTCATTAAAATTACAAATATTTTAGTATTTTTAAATCTGACTGAAAATTACATGATGTATTGTAATTTCACTGTTGGTCGGTTTCCTGTCAAAAGTTTTAAAAATTCTCAAATATTGTTTGTGATTTGATTTACTTCATTTTTTTGTAAAGTTGCACAAAGATATTGAAACTGAAATTACTCTGAGTCATTAAAAATGTACAAATATTTTTAGTATTTTTACAACTCTGACATGAAAATTGCATTATTTATTGTAATATAAAAAAAAACTTATGCGTTTTGTAATTTTACCGAACTGTTGGTGGTCTCCAGTAAAAGTTTTTGAAGTTTACAAATATTGTGATTTGATTCTCTACTCAGATTTACGCATCAAACGTTCCCATCCAGTGCGTGTTGGAACTGTGCCTTTTGTTTTCCCGGCTTTTCGGGATAATTGGCGTTGACACCTACTAGACAACACTGCGATTTCGTTACTAAAAATCACAGTTTAGTGTTACTTGAATTAGTGGAGCGGTTGGTTATTTCACAGTCCACAAAAAGCAAGCAACTTTTCAACCGACGAAACCAAAAAGGAGGAGGTTCTCTATTCGACCCGAATATTTTATGTTTTTCCATCATATTTTTTTATGTATGATCACGCATAACTTTTCACTGAGGCGTCCGATTCCGATAATTCTTCCTTCAGTGGATAGGGTGTACTTCGAATTTGGTCCCATTCGAATTTAAAAGATTAAATCCACCCCTAAGGGTTGCGAAATGAAGGATATTGATCACCCACCCTCTGAATTCTGGTCCGTTAACCGATTCTATCAGGCATCACTTTGTACTGGGTTCTTCGATTTGGATGATTCTTTTTTTAATAGATAGGGTATACCTTATATTTGGATTTCGAAAGGAATTAGCCACCCTCACGGGTAGAAAAATAGGGGATAATTGATTTTTCACTAGTCAACATTAGCACACACATACGTAGTTGACAATGACAGATCGCTACTGACATTATTCTTGTTCCGTCAAAATCAGTATATTTCATGAGAGGATGGAATGATATACAAAGTAATGGAATAAACTAACCAGAACAACGAAAATAATTTATATTACAACAAATAGTAAAAGTAGATAATCATATTATTTAACTGGTAATAGTTGAAGTAAGGTGGGTAAGTAAGTATTTTGGAAGTAATTAAAAAACAAGTAGGTAGTAATTGGTAGATTTTAGACACAAAAAATTGAAAAATGAAAACTTTTTAACAAAAAATTAAACCGACGAAATACGGAACTGAAAAGTAAAAAAAAAAAACTTTTCAACAAAAAATTAAACCGACGAAAAAATCAACTGAAAAGCAAAAAATAAAATAAACCTTTTTAGTCTAAATGATAATTGAGCTCCTAAACTAATGTAACTGATTTTGAGTCGGCGCCAAACAAACTAGCAATTGAATTAGGTGAAGCGTAAAATGATGGCAGCGAGAGGCACGGCTGCGTTTTGATGACTTCTTTCATAGATAATGATCTTCGATAATTGTTTGTTTGGCGCCGACTCGAAATCAGTTACTTACATTAGTTTAGGAGCTCAATTATCATTTAGACTAAGAAGGTTTATTTTATTTTTTGCTTTTCAGTTGATTTTTTGTCGGTTTAATTTTTTGTTAAAAAGTTTTTTAAATAATCAAATTTTTATAATTCTCATTGTTTAACCTTGTGTTGATAAAAAATCAACTATTTAAATAGGGAGAAAATAATAATACTTGTGAGACCATTGCTAAAGTAACTAGAAGAAGTTATTGGTCGTAATCGAAGGCCATTTGTTGAAGGTTAAAAGGACATGAATTGCTGGTAAGTAGTTCAATAATAATTAATTATAATAATAATAATAATAATTAATTATTATAATATACACGCCAGTCGGGCATTCAGCCACCCCTACCGAGATGGAATCCTATGTATATAGAATCCTATTGAGATAGGGAAATCGTATGGAGTGTTTCTTTCAGTCACTAGGTACCGCCGATTAAAAGTTTCTTTTTCCGGCGTACCTATAGGTGATGTAGGCTTGATGGTGTTTTCATTTATGTTGGGTCTCGCTTCGGCCAGAGGTCCTCGGATCTCTGACTGGTGACTACTCCGTACTGATGAGGGCCAAAAGCCTGAAACCGGTATGCGGATTGTTAGGCGGACCTGGCATGAATTAAACATAATCGAGTTCATCAGAAAGAATCATTTGCAATCAATTTTCATTTTCTATGGAAGTTTGCATATATTTTCAGGTGAATATCATTCAACGTTCTGCATGGTATTTGCCAGGAAAGTAGTTGTTTTTCGCTTGTGGTCTACCAATTGTTTCAATTTATATTGAATTCGTTGTGAAGAAGACTTCAAAGTTCCTTATTTTGTTAATTAATTTTCTATTTGATATCAGTAATTATTCATGGTACTCGCATCGCTAGACATCTGACCATTTGTTCGCTTTATTTATCAATTTTTAATGAGAACTAAATTTTATAGTAAATTTACGATGTAATATACTAAAATTACAAAATATTTTCAATCAACACTTGTATTGTAATATTACTAAACAAATTTCTGATAGATGTTTAGTAAAAATGCAACAAATATGTTGTAATTTTTCAAAACTAAGTTGAATTAAATTGTATAGTAAATTCACAATGAATATACTGAAATTACAAAACATTTTCAATCAAATTTGTTTAATAAAATTACATTTGTATTGTTATTTTACTAAACAAATTCCCGATAGATGTTCAGTAAATTTCAAAAAATGTTTGTAATTTTACTAAATGGAGTCGTGTAGTGAATTTACAAAACAGAATTTAATTATTGCTATACTTTATGTGTTAAAACATCCATGTTTTTTTTTCATAAAATTACTATAGATATTTTAAACAGTACATACAATCCAATACATACGATTTTTCTTGTTTCACAATCACACTTGTCTGAAACAATTCGACTATCTAGTTCTCGATGACTGTCCAATATGCTCAATAGCAACTTGAGCAACCAATTTTAAAAATCACATTGGATTTGTCTTTAACTTTCATATAGTCCGTGGTTTTTGTAAAAAGTAGTTTTCAAGTTTTATTGGCGATTTTGACATTTAGGTTTTTGAATGTATTGATTAATTCTGAAGTTAAATGTTCAATATGCGGTAATGACTTGTGTTGTTTGCTTGTTGAGTCCTGGTATTTTGTGGTAATGAATGACTGTTCATTAGTGAATTTGTTAATTCTCATCACATAGAGCTTAATAAAATTTCATCATTAAGATGTTTTGGGGTAGGTTTCTCTACCAAAATGTTACATAGAACAGTGAGTGATTTTGGCTGCAAATTGGTTTTATGTACCATTCTGTATGTGAAGTTTTATTTTCATTCCTAAAGACTCTCATATCTAGAAACGAGGTGCTATTAATATATTTTTTTTCTTCTTTCTCCACAGTGAAATGTATATTTTCATGGTAACTGTTGAAAGTTTCGAGGAGTTCGTCTATTTTGTCACAAGGAACCAAAAGAATCAAGTCATCTACGTATTTTCTGATAGAAGGTATAGAGATACTGAATCTTGTCAAAGTTTCCCTTATCAATTCACCCGGTACAAAATAAACAATATTGATGATATCATAGAGCCCAGTGGCATGCCAAAAATTTGTTTATAATAAGAATCATTGAAAATCAGGTATCTTTATCCAACGTACAATAATTTCCAATTGCTCCCCAATTTTAAATTACAGGTTTAAAACAAGTATTTTATTAACCGCTTTCTTAGTTGTTTTATCAACCCTGAGAAGTTAATGAATACTTGTACTAGTTAAGATTACGGGAGCCTTGCTTTTTTTAGTGGGATCCGAAATCACGTACATATTAAAACTTGAAAATGACAAAGTTCTATTTCTCCGATATGGCAAAATTAAAGTTGGCAATTGCGAAACTTAAACTAAAATATTTCAATTCCTCCTGGAGATTAGGCACGTTTTTATTCATATCAATTATTACTTCAATATTTTGAAAAGGTTAAAAACTCAGTGTTATCATGTAAATATTATGGTATCGCATAATTTTTATAAAGGATTTTTTCGTAAGTTCAACTTTTTACTACTGTAACCGTTATGAAATGGTATTATACTATCGTTATTACGCATATTTTATCTGGTATAAGGAAGAGAAAAAGATCTCCATTTCTCTCAAAAAATCGAGACAGAAGAAATAAGAGTTTTCTGAGATCACAGGACACGTGAGCCTATCTTGCAAAAAACAAAATTAGCCGAGTAGGTTGTTGAGTGAATTGTAGAAGGAATCACATCAGGTTATATTTTGTTCTATAAAATACAGAGAAAAGTTAATTGAATCCTAAGACTTCACTTCAGTCAAAGAAAGGACCCCGCAAGGAATACATGGGATTTTGGTTGATTGAGGAATCAAATGAAACTCTAGTATGTTGTAGATCACGAACTGTCGGTAACACTTCGAATGAACCCTAATCAAATCTTATGATCAGTTTTGGAGAAACAGGGTGATTTCAATAGTAGTTACAAAAACAGGAAATAAAAATAATGTATCACAAATTGGGTTTATTTCTGGTTTATTCTCGTGATTTGGGTAAAATATGTAATGCCTTTAGAAACGCAACACTCTAATGATCCAGAACATAATTTAGTTTACCGGGGTCATCAGAAACTTACTAAAAAAAACATATTTTGACGTTGTTTACTTCACTTATCAGAATTTCGAGATTTGACTGAGTGATGTTGACAGTTTGTTGACAATACTATTGTGATACGAACACAGTATTTCACCATATCGTGGCCATCAGAAAAGTACTAAAAATATCCTATTGTGAAGTTATTTACTTCATTCTTTCAATAGAAACTCTGAAGAACCATATGTTTTCAACTATCTACGTTGATATGTGAAAACCCTCAGGCCATAATATGTGAAAAATCTCAAGTCAAAGTTATATTTTTATGAAACAAGAGCCCTACAAAAAGTAACTCTAGATATGTACCCAACTATTTGATGTGCATGTAATAATACTTTAGACTATTCCCGGAAGCTCATGAATTGGTTATATTTCATTATTCTCTGCCTAAAATTATGATATCTACATCGAATTATCACTTCTCAGGTTAGAAAGAGAAAAAAACATTGGAAATATCTTTTTTTGTATTTAATTCCTACTACTGATATTGTATACGTAGTTGGGGAGTCGGTGAAGGTCATAGTCCATACGGCAGACATTTTGATTTATTAACAAATGAGATAGTGTGGAACATGAAGAAAAAAGGATTTGTCAGATTTCGATTTCATAAAGAACAAAATTCTCGATATACAATCTAAATTTGTTATTTTCATCATTTCAGACATTGATTCTATGAAAATTATAGATATTTCATCATTATTCGAGGGTATTTTGATGAAATGTCTTTAAGTTTGATGAAAATAGTAAAGTACCCCTTCCAAAAACTCTAAGGATGATACAGTTTTCCAAATCTTCAGAAGAATCATCTACTCTTTCATATGAATTGGTGAATTCAGGGCAATAGCGGCATAGATCAATTGCCTGGTAGAGTCTTGTTGACTGTTGCTGAACTAATCATCGAACCACTTACATACTCACTTAATTTGTCATTCCTTGAGGGTTCATTTCCCTCGTGTCTCAAACACGCTATTGTGGTTCCTGTTCACAAGAAAAATGATAGGCACTTAATCTTCAACTACAGAAGTATTGCATTACTGTCTTCATTTTCAAAAATTTTCGAGAAATCCTATCTCAACAGACTTGTATCCTTCTGTAAAAAGTATAACCTACTCTCTAAGAGCCAATATGGATTCCAAGCTGGTTTATCAACCCAAGATGCCACTCTTTCTCTGGTGAATGAGGTTTTATCCAAATTTGAAAATGGCGAAAAAACGATCAGTATTCTTTTTGACTTGTCACGTGCATTTGAAACCATCAGTCATCAACTTCTCCTCGATATGACATTGGAGTTCGCGGGCAAAGTCTCAAATGGATTGAGACTTATCTGACTGGCAGGTCACAATCTGTTAAGGTTAGGCTCAAATCGGGAATATATCATTCTGATAATCGTAACATCTTAACATGTGTTCCCCAAGGTAGTGTTCTTATTCGTAAATGACATCTCTAATATTAATCAACAACATTGGGTTCTGCTTTATGTGAAGGTTTATCTGACCAGGCAGGTACTGCAGTTGCAAATATGCTTAGTTACTGCTCCAGAAACGGCCCCACACTAAATAGCAACAAAACAAATACCATTGTTTTCTCGCTTAGAGAAATGGATTGTAGTATATTGGTTAGAGCAAATTCTAAATCTATTGTACAGAAACAATCAGTCAAATTCTCAGGGTTGAACATTGACTCCCAATTATCCTGGAATGATCATATTGACTCTATTTCTAATAAATTATCCAAACATTGTTTCTTTATTTGGAATCTTAGAAATTTTGTCCCCATTAATATTTTATCAAGCTACTACTATGCCTATGTCCACTCAAGTCTAAATTATTGGTAGTCTGCTACGGTAACTGCAGTAGATTGCATGATCTATTGATTTCGCAAAAAAAGACATTAAGAACCATGTGTTTTAAAAAATATGGTGGTGGTGAGTTATTCACTGAAATACAAATTTTAACTGTGATATCCATGTATATTTTGAATTGTGTCACTTACATTAAGAATCATTACCACAAGTTTCAGCAAAGGGTTACTATCTGCATAGCCGCTGGTTATATTCTTAGACAAAATTATAATCTGATAATTCCTGTTCACAAATTAACATCTGTATCAAATGGACCTTATATTATGTCTATAAAAATATTTAATAAACTTCCAATATTCATTAAGAAAATGTCTAATCACATCAATTTCAAAAATAGCGTTAAAAGTATTCTCTTCAATAATGCCTTTTATTCACTAGATGAATATTTTCAAACTGATCTGGCTGCTTGACATCATGATTGTTTGCTTGTTCACTATTCTACTGTTTATACTATATATATTTTTAAATTGTTTTATATGACTTACCACTACTATTGAGTTATTTTTTTATGTACATTCAATATACTTTTTTTCTCACATGTATATTCCATATTTTATTTTTCGACTCCTATTTGTACTTGTGTATTTGACGATTTCCATGCTTGTAAAAAAGTCTCAGGAAAATGAAGTATTGATTGATTGGTTATATTTCAACATTCATTGCATCAAATCATTATATCTACACCGAATTATCACGAACATCTTGGACGCATTCCAAAGTATTGGTAGTTGGAATTTTTTTATTTTCCATAATATGCCAACTGTAGCTAATGGTACTAGCCTTATGGCAGCACATTCCCACCACCCTAGGCACCCGACCGACATGTGCAGTAATGTCCTGTTATTTCGTTTGCATCCATATCAAATCTCAAGAACAACTGATATTTAGTATTGTTTGGAATCAGCAGCAACTGGAAAACTCCATAAGTTATATTTTTAAGGGATTCTAATTCAAGTCTGGGAAAATCAATCTGATGGCTGACGAGGTTCTGCCAAACCTTGCGAGTCTGATCAAATTGTTTTGTTCCACGTGGTTTTTTTCGAAAACCTCTCGACGCATATCGTTAGCTGTGGCATCTTGCATTATGATATGGTTCGTGATACTTATTTATCGTGGCACAGACTACTTCAAAAATATCTTTCGAATGATGAATTTGGGTATTCGGGACACAACCTCTTAAAAATTTTGAAATACTTTTTATGTGGCCATTCCTCGACTCGATTGTCCACCTAGTCTTGGTGATAATTCTGGAATGATTGGCATCTTCTGTTGGCAGTTGTTTACGAGCTCCCAAATGGGCAGAAAGCTCAACTTTCATTCCGAGATCTTGTAAAAATCGTACGCTATCTCTGTAACCTCTATCCAGTATAAAAATATCGTTCTCCTGAAAGTATTTCCTTGGATTGCCAATATAATTTTGGATTTTTCTAATAGAATCTTAGCATTATTGTTTGGTGAATCGCAAAAATATGGCCCGTTTGTAGATGAAATATAACCGTCCTAGGCGACAACCATGACTGTCTTGAAAAGATGATACTTTTTTTGTGGAAAATGATTTCCACAAAACTCTGGAGTTCTTATTCTTCTGAACCTCAAAATATGTTGCATCGATATAAACAATAGCTTTTGAGTTTTCAGGCTTTATAAGACTAAGATTGTCGCTGCCAACGGTTATAATATATCTACGAACGGGCCAAATTTTTGCGATTCGACAAACAATGATGCTAATATTTCATTAAAAGAATACCAAAGTGACATTGGCAATCGACAGGAATACCTTCAGGAAAACGATATTTTTATACTGGATAGAGGTTACGATTTTCACAAGATCTCGGAAATAAAAGTTGAGCTTCCTGCCCATTTGGTAGCTCGAAAATAACTGTCAATAGAAGATGCCAATCATTCCGGAATTATCACAAAGACTAGGTGGATAATTGAGTCGAGGAATGGTTACGTAAAAAGCATTTCAAAATTTTTAGAGACTGTGTCCCAGTATTCCAATTCATCATTTAAAAGACATTTTTGAAGTAGTCTGTGCCATGATAAATCAGTATCATGAACCTATCATAATGCAGGATGCCACAGTCGAGTTAGCATACGAGATGCGTCGTAAGGCTTTGGAAAAAGCCACGTTAAAAATCACGTGGAACAAAACAATTTCATCAGACGTCGGAGGATTTGGCAGAACCTCATCAGATTGATTTACCCAGACTTGAATTAGAAGCCTTTTGGAATCTAACTTATGGAGTTTTCTAGTTACGACTGTCTCCATTAGCTACTTCCATCTACTTCCGACAGTTGGAAGATTCTACTTAGAACAGAGAATTCCACAGTTTCTGGTGAACGAAATTTGGTAATTCTCTGAATGGACTCCCCCGCGAAACCGACTAGTTCAAATGATCAGAGCAGTAACTCGCACGTAAGCATTTATCTCGATACGGAACTAATTAATTTTTGACTCTTCTCTAGCCCAACCGAAAAGGAAAGGAACTACTGACTTGAATAAAATTCAGTTAGTTAGTTAGTTTAACCCGGGCCACGACGAAATATCAACTGTAAATTTTTCTGCGAGAATTTCCTACTTGAAATTTATCTTACTTCTTTGAGAACCTCCACTCAAGAAAAATTTAGACAAATAAAAATATTTTCAACCCTTATTTTACAACTCATCCGTACTTGACTAATTACCTAACCAATGGGGTGGGATTTTGCAAAACCTCTAAGCCAATTCGTAATGACCCCTTCGATCAATTACGATTCTAGTCGTGGGTGGAGCCTTTACTGGATCATCGTCCACCGAAAGGTGCCCCCCCCCCCTGTCATTTGAGCGGTCCTACTTCAAACTATGGAATTCTCTGTACTACTTCAGTGGTTTTGAACAATTATTCCTAATTTTCCTCTGAATTCTGACAATGCCCATTAGTGGTCATAACTTCACAAAAAGAGTCTTCGAAAAATCAACTTCTTGAGAGAAAAATAACCAAAAAACTCCGTTCTAAAACCCTTGGCATGTCTTTTAAGCCACTTATTCTAAGGAACATATATTCATATGGGGTCGACCTCTTCATAAAGAATCTAGATATCGTGCATATTCGTATATTATTGTACAAATTCAATATTCCATTTCAAATATAGACTTTCCACGATCTGACTACCACGAAATCCCTGATTTATGGCCGGTTAGGAATGATTTCAAGCTGTTCGAAAGGTTCATGGTTCCCGCTGCGCGTATTGCTGACAGATGTAGAAATTTGTTTTCAAAAATCTCGTCTTCGACTTCTTGCACAGCGAACCTGCGTTCCAGATGTCAAGGTTTCACAAAACTGTGATTGTTCAAATTCAACTGTTTATGGCGTCGGTTTTCTACCCTTGAAAAGGAAGTTTTTAGAACCCGAGTATGAAAATCTGCTATTGAACCGGTAATATGTTCTTACAGGGTGATTCCTCCGATTTTGTAAAAGAAGTGTGCATATCTGTGTGCTATCAAAATATGGGGCAAGGTTCTTCTGGATTTCTGATATGTGACACTATCTCTCAATTGGCAGGTATGTGTATGAGATAATGCTCACCTTCCCAAGCCATTTCTTCTATTGCTTGAAGACTGCGACTGGACCATTGATGACGCTAGATCCCATTCCTTAGACGTGCCCCGAAGTTATTGTTTTCCATTGTAAAGGACTTTGTAACTCAAAGAACTGTTGTTGTAGCAAAGTAAACGTTCCTTGCTTAAAAGTCCATACTCCCTGCAAACGTACATGTCTCAATTCTGGAGAGACACAGTAATCTTAATCAGTTCCTGTTTTTGTTCCCCCAAAACTATCGCTTGTTTGTTGTATGTTGGGAAATATTTGAATTGGATTCAAGTACATGACAGATGAGCAATTTCAAGTGAAAAACTTTTCCAATGTTTTTTGCTCAAAAACATATCATTCCACATTTTGAAAGCGTATATGTGTCAAAGGGGGATTTTACAGCACCGATTTCAGATTTCAGGGCCACATTGGCAGCCATCTTGAATATCTTACTTCCGGTTGGGATTCCGCTAGGGCAACCGATGGATTCGGCTCCAGCAGGGTCGAAATAGGGGGAAATTACCTTATGCCCAAAAGTATATGAAAAATTTCCAAAATTTTCTGAAAATTTTACTGGACTATTCCATTTTTTCTTATGGAATTGGGCACAGGGAGTATCTGGTAATTGTACCCGGATAATGAAAAACCAAGGAAGAATAATAAGTATTCAGCTGAGGTTAGTGAAAGAACGTGCTGTAATATGATTTTGTGACTTTTGTGGGTAATTGTTGCAAAATATTAAGTGGGAGCCCTAATAGAAATACAAATTATGTGGAATTTCGCAACAGTTACAAGTCCCATTGAACAAATTGGCAGTTAGCGAAACTTGCTCGCGACTTGAGGCCATTAAAGTATAAAATAACTTGGAATGAAAAAATATGCCTCTGAAAATAAATAAATATGAGATCAAAGAGTAGCTCTTGGATGAATTATACTAAACACTGATGAACAATAATCTGCTACACTGAATATATTTTGAACCAAAATGATTTTTTTTTTTTTTTTATTGAGCATATACGCATCAGCCAATAGGCTATTAGCGGCAAAATATTTACAGTCATTACAATTTGTTATATTTTGTACAGGATGTTCGATTCTCGGAGGAATGTAATAATATTGTCTGTTGTGCATTCGTTGAAGATTTTGCTTAAATCACTGGGAAATCCGTTATTCAGTCTTTGAACTGCGAAACAAGGACACTCCACTAAGATGTGCTTTATTGTTAGTGGCACTTCACATAAAAAACATTCAGGTTGAGGTTCATTTGTAAGTAGGTGTTCATGTGTAAGGCGTGTGTGACCTAGGCGAAGTCGAGTGATGACTACTTCATGGAAGCGGTTGGATGACGTGTCGGACCATGCTTGAAAAGCTGGTTTAATCTCCTTTAGTTTTGAGACTTTTGTTTGCCAATAGTGGTTCCATGTGTCAGCTATTCTAGAATGAAAATAGGGTTTCAAGTCTGCTGCTAGTGTTCTCGTGTGGGGAATGAGTGCTGGATTCTCTAAGGCATCCTTCGCGTGTTTGTCAGCTAGGTCATTTCCTCTTATGCCAGTATGAGAGGGAACCCATAGAAAAGTTACTGATTGATTGGAGCTAAGTAGTTTCAATTCTTCTTTGATCAGTTTCCCTAGGGGATGATGGGTATATGTTTTTGATATCAAGTGTAGAGAGTTCAGAGAGTCAGTTATGATCAGAAAGTTACTTCCAGATGCTGTTTTTATGAAACGGAGAGCTTTGTAGATTGCATGAAGTTCTCCAGTGAGGATGGTAGCGGTTTCGGGTAGTCTGCATTCTTTAGTGACTTCATCTGTTACGAATGCGCAGGCCACACCACTGTTTGTCTTGGATGCGTCGGTGAAGATTTGTATATGTGAGGGATATTGGAGTATTATGGCTTGATATGATGCATGGATCAATTGCGTATTTGTTTCTTTTTTGTTCAGAGAGAGTAATTGGGTATTTATGGATGGTGGGGTAATGAGCCATGGTGGAGTTTTGTGAGTACTGGAAGCTTGGATTGGGGGAATTTCCTGTAGTTGGATGAGAGCGAGAGATCGTTTTATCCTTTCGTAGAAAGGAAGATGTGTTTTTGCGTGTTGACTGATTGGAAAGTATCTGATTTGGTGAATGTTCTGATCTTGACGTTTTGCTGCATAGGATAGACTCAGCTCTTGCCTTCTCAGGTGCAAAGGTAGCACACCGATTTCGCAGAGTAGTCTATCGATGGGGGTAGTTCTGTAAGCGCCGGAGATAGTGCGGAGTGCATTGTTATGAATTGTGTCCAAGACTTTGAGAGTAGTAGTGGAAACTGATGAATAGGATATGCAGCCGTAATCTAACTTAGAGCGGATCAATGTTTTGTATAATGTAAGTAACGTCTTTCCATCTGTGCCCCATTGTTTGTTTGCAAGACATCTAAGGAGGTTCAATCTCTTTTGGCATGTTACAGATAAGTATCGAATATGGGGTTTCCAGGTGAGGGCTTGGTCGAATATTAGACCTAAGTATTTTATTTCATTAGTATAGGACAATATTCGGTCGTTGAGTTTCAAAATTGGTAAGTCCTGGAGTTGCTCTGGTCGTTTGGTGAAAACAATACATTTAGTTTTTTCTGGGGAGAATTTGAGTCCGCTTCTTGAGGACCAGGAATCGAGATTATTCAGTTCATGTTGTAGCGGGCAGGCCATGCTTTGGATGCTTTTGCCTTTTGTGAAAATAATGAGGTCATCAGCGAACAGTCTGGCTTGAACTGGTTTTTGAAGAGTTTTGAGTATGTCATTGATTCCTATGAGGAATAAAGTAGGACTTATCACAGAACCTTGTGGAGTGCCGTTTTGTGGATGTTGAACGGTTGATAAAGTGCTATTTGTTTTCACTTGATAGTGTCTATTCGAAAGGAAGTTTTGGATAAAGGCTAAGATGCAAAATGATTTTGTTTATCTTGTATCATGACTTCATTGATGATTCTTAGATAGGACTGGATTTATATTTTTATTAACAATATTGAAATTAAACTGTTGAAAAGGAAATCATTCTCAATTGAATAGAAATATTTTTCTGTGAATTGAAAAATCCATGCTGAAAATTGAGTTATTTTTTGTGAATATCTAACAGAAAACATCTACTTCCTTGGCTAAAGCTACGCTGAACATTAAACTACATCTGATATACATTTTGAAAGAACTCTAACTCAAAAAAAAATCTAAAAGAAAAAAATTGATTTTATATTCCAGTCTCAATTAGGAACTCATATAGATGAATGAGACAAAGGAGAATGTTTAACAAGATGGAGCACTCACCAGAAATCATTTGTAACATTGACGCAGGACTGGCATCACGTGCACTAGGTCTTCAATAAATTTTTTCGACGAAAATGTATTTCACGCTTCTACGATAATCGGGAAGACCGGAAGAATTGGGAAACACATTTTCTAGAAGCAATCTACTTTGCAAAATGGAAAAATGTAAGAATGATTTCTTTCTGAGTGACATTTTGAAATCAGTGACATATAACTTGACAAGGGGTATGATGAATTGATAGCGACTAAAGTTTTTTGAGTCGTAGATGATTCCACATATGATTTTATGAACACACCCTTCATATTTTCGAACAAATCGATGATCTTTCGAAACTCTTCTATACATGGAACAAAAATAAAACATACAGATTGAGCAGCGACCGTATCCTTCACAGATGTAGAAATCATCGTCACAGGAGGTCATTTTCATGAAAATAAGGAATAACCATATAATGATTAAAATAATTAATGAAAAACCTTTTTAAAGACAAACTCTTATTCAAATGCATTAAAAATTAAAAAATAATTGCTTTGGATGTGTGACGTAGGATATTAGCGCTTGTCGCGCTAAAGCTCGAATACAAAAGCAAAAAGCTCTTGAATCTATAACTCACGGAATAACCTAAGTGACACATCCAAGTATATTTTACTTTTTGGTGTATTTGAATAGAAGCTTGTCTTTAAAAAGGTTTTACATTAATTATTTTATTTTGTGCTTTTTAGTACTTAAGTACGCCTTAATTTATGCATTTTTGTTAAAGGATCGTTATAATGAGGCCATTTTCCTGTAGGTTTTGAGCTATCTAGTCCCTACATGAGGAGTCCATCTAGAGATTAACTCATCCGCCATCTTGGAAATTCCATCTTCAATTTATGAATTTTGACTAAAAATCAATAATCTCCGACTAAATTCATTATCTCCGATCCCGAAAACCCACACATACCAATTTTGAATACAATCGGACCATAAACACATAGATAAACGGCCATATTGGAGCTGTCATTTTAATTTTATGAATTTTGAAGAAAAAATCATAATTTTCGACCCTGAAAATCTCCACATACCAATTTCGAATCAAATCTAAATCTCGCACGGCATTTTGGACCTTTTGTTTATTTCTCTAACATAAATTACATGAGCCAATATTTCAATTTTATAAATTCATAATCTCCGACTCCAAAAACCCCCACATAAAAATTTTGAATAGAATCGAACCATTATCACAAAACGTTCGGCCATATTGAAGCCGCCATCTTGAATTTTAAATTTTGACAAAAATTTATAATCTCCGACCCCAAAATATCCCTCATACCAATTTTGAATCGAATCGGACCATAATCACAAAACTTGTCGGCCATATTGAAGCCGCCATCTTGAACTTTCCAATTTTGACATGGAAAGCACAATCTCCGTCCCTGAAAACACATACCAATTTTGAATCGAATCGTACCATAATCACAAAACTCGTCCGCCATCATGAAGCCGCCGTTTTGTTTTTTCTGTAACAAAAATTTCATAATGCATTGTCATCGGAATTATGAACACCTGCCAAATTTCAGCTCAATCGGATGTCGGCAAGTGCCCCAAAAATGGATTACAAATTTTGAACCGGAAAGAATGACATACGAACGAAGCAAGTTGAATATAAAAGCTTGTGAAAATCGATACATAACGAGTAGTGATACTATATCGAGTCAGATCAAAGGAAAGGCACTGATGTGATTATCATTTTTAGGAAATGGGAGCGATGGGGTAATTGAGAGTCACACAATATTTCATAATACAATTCTATTTGACATCTTTAGCGAAATCATTCAGAGCATTTTGAGTTACATTACAAAAAATAGTTTCAACTCCCGGTTGAACCGGAAGTAAGGAGTTGTGGGTTATATTTTTGAAACACACGAACTTTGAACGGTGACTTGAATTCATTGTCATTGAATTCAGGTAATAGTACCTAACATATTGCATAAATTGCAGTTCCACAAAAATGGAACTATACATCGACATAACAGTCACTATTGGTCTTGGGAAAATCTCCACTGGGTCTGCGAAAGTGATTTTCAAACCATGAGGGGTGTTAACGTATGATGTGGAATATTCAATGGCCGTATCATAGGACCTTACTTCTTCAATGAATGTCTCAATGGTTTGCGATATTCAAATTTTTTACGAAATCAGTCGATTCAATTGATGGAAGATATTCCAATAACAGAACGGCAAGGAATTTGGTAGCAACAACGGGGCCAGTGGCTCGGTGGCATGAGCGTCAGTCTTGTACCCACTGTTTCCACCCAACGCGGGTTCGACTCCTAGAGCCGGTGAAACAATTTTCAAGGCCCCAAGAGTGGTTTCGGATCCCACTGAATTTTATATACTTACATTTTCGAATAATAGTTTCCTGTACACTGCGATATCAGTAAGCAACTGACATTTTCTACCATTGCTCCACAAGGAATAAAAAATGTGGTAATGAAAATAATAATTCATTCATGTACACTAATTATTTGCAATTGATTTTTCTTCTCGTGAAAGATTTTATGAAAGCAGAACAGATGAGTGCCCCGAAATTGAATTAATTTGTTGTCGGAATGCATTGTTTATAATATCCTTACCACAACTTTCAGTTCACAGGAATAATGGGAATAGTTTCTATTGTATTATCTCTCCAGTTTCCTGGCTCTAATAGCTTCGCCAACTTCATTTCTCCAATTATGTTGAGATCTACCTCTTTCTCTTTATGCTGTCGCCATCTGCCATTTGTCACTGCATTAAAGTGACCAAGCCACACAAATTGTTGCCATTCTATTAACTCCAATTCCTAGATACGTCTGAATTTATTTCCAGTCTCTACTCTTCATGGTTATTTATTGCGGTTGCTTATATCCCAGACGGTATACGTTAAAAAAAACTATCATGATTGTCCAGTCTGATAGACCTGAGTATTTGTGATTCTTCTCAGACACTCAGTACGGAAAATAGTTACGAATTAGTTGATAAAACCAAGAACATTCAACTCTCCGGCAACTCGAAAATTATCTCTTTTGATGTCCAAAATGGATTTTCTGAAATTCAATACTGCTGTGTACACGATGACTCCAAATCGAAGATCACAGCAAAAGTATTTTTAATTGACTGTAAATATACCAAAATTAGGAAATTTCATTACTGAAACCAACATTAGAAAAATTATTCTTCGAACCAGAGGCATATAAGGCAAGTGAAAATGCTCACAAGATTTATTTCCAGCAATTTTTTTCCCATGATATAAGTACCGAAGATGGCCGCAGGCCGAAAAGCGCTTTCCTTAAATAAACAAATTTTACATATTTTATATGCACAGAAAAGGTATGCTATAGAAATTTGCGCCCAAGAATGCCTTGAAAGAGGGGCAAAGATCTATATTCTCTCAGACAGCCAAGCAGCACTAAAACTCTAAAGTCACACACTTGTGAGTCTAGACTGACTTGGGACTGCAAACTCTCCCTAAGATAACTAGCTACGAACAATCAGGTTACTCCAGGACACAAGGGGATCAAAGGCAATGAAGCAGCAGACAGCCTTGCCAAGGAAGGCGCAAACACTCAATTTTCTGGCCCGGATCCCTTTTGTGGTCTTTCGGAAGCTCACATCAACGAAGAGTTTTGGCGCTGGGAAGCTGACCAAATTGAAATCTACTGGAACAGGGTTCCAGGGCAAAGACAAGCGAAAAGACTTCTGAGCCCATCGCCAAAGAAAGCTGAACAGTTTCTCGAGTTGGCCAAGAAAGACTCGAAACTGGTAACAGGACTGCACACTGGACAAAAAAATTGATAGATCAGACAGTGAACTGTGCCGTTACTGCAAGAACTACGCTGGAACTGCAGAACACCTGCTTTGCCAAGCGCTGTTTTGCAAAAGGCGTTCTTCGAAGGGGTTTCACTAACGCCCTCAGACATCAGGAACTCAGCTCCCAGGAAAGTGTTACGCTTCGCAAGGAGTTTCGGAATCCTGGGTCTTGAATAGATGAAGGGTAATGTACAAAAGGTCGAGGTACGGAGGCTGAAGAGCCATATCGATCCCCCTACAATCTACACAGAAAAGGTAGTGGTAATAGTAGAAGGTGACAAGTACAATATACGACCTGATCAGATCCCCCATCTGCTTCAGTAACCCCGCATACCCCAACTCCAATATTTGTTTATCTAAAAAGTAATTTTGATGATGATGAAACATCATCCAACTGATGAGTTCAAAGAAATGATAGATTCTCAAACATTTCAAAGCTATGTTTATATTACCTGAACTATCCCTGTGTGGAACCGAATGTAATCCGATATTAATTTTGAAATATTTGAAATTTGTATACATTTCCAAATGGCTTCATTACTTCTCAGTATAGTCAACAACATATGATAAATTCACTATCAAGAGAACTCTGAAAAACAAAAAGACATGCTCAGATATTTTTGAAGAAAGGGAATTATTCATTACAATTTCACCATACAAAACAATTCTTCATATATCCAATTGGGGTAGTCATATTTCCATTCCAGGTCCTCTCCGTTAGGGCAAACTGGTCTTTAGTGTTCTCTTAGTGAATGATGCCAATGTGGTTTTCGTTGAGTTGATTTCCAATCCCAATGGATTTCAAGCCCCCTCTCTTTAAGATTATAGAGGGATCCTCCGTACTTGCCTTTGGCAATCGGCAGTTCGGAAAATTTGTCCAACACTAGGCTCTACATCAAGTGTGACAGTGCCCCATGGACAGCCTTTGGTAGTACTGATTCGAATGCTTTTATCGCTTCAGCGATTCTAATGACCGTCTGGGCTGCATTGTGCAATAATGTTATTTCCATTGTCTCTTGCGAGGTATTGTCAAATAACCACTTCATATCTGAACAGGCACAGTTGGCAATTTCTTCGTGCTCAAGAGACTTCTGTATGATTCCAAATCATCCGTACCAACACTTAACACTCTCCACAAATCCAATTACTATAGGGAGGATATATAAACACTCTACTATGGTCACAAATAAATGAAAGAGCAGTGCTGCAAGACAAACACAAATCTTTGTTGTAACCTTTTCGAAAAAATGTACCAGATTCGACCTCAATTGTACCAGATTTCGCCTTTGCTGTCGAATATTAAATTTTTTTCGAAATCATTTATTTGTAACTCTTTATTTTCAGTCGAACTATTGATTTTATTTTGTAAGTGATGCTGCCATAGATTACAATATTAGTCGTTGAGATGTATGAATACTACTAAAGCATAAACATTGAACATACCAGAAGGAGCTTGTAAAGGGAAACATTCTCCAATGAATATTGAATAATTTTTTTGTTCTGTGAATTGAAAAATCCACGATAAGAATTAAGTTATTTTTTGTGAATGCCTAACAGAAAACAACTACTTTCCGGCTAAAGCTACGCTGGACATTGAACTACATCTGATACGATGGATGATAGTGACTAAAGTGTATCTTTCAGTCGCAGATGATTCCACATCTGATTTTATGAACATCCTGTTCATATTTTCTAACAAATCAAAAATAGCTTGTTGCACAAAGTCTAATCCCGAGAAGCACTTTCCGGGATTACTAAGCAGTAAGCCTTCCCTTACCTATGAATCTACAAATATTTTCGAAACATGAAAATGTGACCAGCGGCACCCCCAAGAGCTACTGAATATGCCCGTGTCGTTATATTATGCAAATTCGAAAAATTACAGTGTTGATAAAAGCATTGTTCGTTTTTAATGTTTGCGTTGCGGTGTGAGTTTAAAGCTCAACTATTTTACAAGCTTTTATTACAAGCTTTTATTTAGTTTCACCTGTCCCGATATTTGTCATCAAATCTTGCAAGTTAAATTTGACCCACTTCTAGTTGTTCGATTATCGTGAAATTTGGCAGGTGTTCATAGTTCCCTTGACAATGCATTTTGCAATGTTAGAGACGAGACGAGATTTGTGTTTATGGTCCGATTTGATTCAAAATTGGTATGTGGGGGTTTTCAGGGCCAATGATTATGAATTTCGTGACAAAATTAATATAATCAAAATGGCGGCTTCAAGATGTCCAACAATTTCTGTGATTATGGTCCGATTCTATTCAAAACTGGTATGTAGGGGTTTTCGGGGTCGGAGATTATGAATTTTTTGTCAAAATTCACAAATTCAAGATGGCGGCTCCAAGATGGCGAACGAGTTTTGTGATTATGGTCCGATTCGATTCAAAATCGGTATGTGGGTGTAAGGGATACTTACTATAAAGCACAAAATAAAATAATTAATAAAAAAAGCCTTTTTCAAAAACAAGCTACTATTCAAATACCCTAAAAAGTACAAAATAAGTGCTTTGGATGTGTGGCGTAGGTTATTCCGTGAGTTATAGATTCAAAAGCTTGTCGCATCTGTATTCGAAATGAAAACTTTGCGCGACAAGCTCTTGAATCTAGAACTCACGGAATAACCTACGTCACGCATCCAAAGCAATTATTCTGTACTTTTTAGGGTATTTGAATGAAAGCTTGTTTTTAAAAAGTTTTTTCAATTAATTATTTTATTTTTAGTTTTACCTGTCCCGATGTTTGTCATCAAATCTTGCAAATTAAATTTGATCCCCGTCCAGTTGCCCGATTAACGTGAAATTTGGCAGGTGTTCATAGTTCCCGTGACAATGCATTATGGAATTTTTGAGAAAAAAAAATCCGGCTCCAAGATGGCGGACGAGATTTGTGTTTATGGTCCGATTCGACACAAAATTAGTATGTGGGGGTTTTCGGGGTCGGAGATTATAATTTTCTTTCAAAATGCACAAATTCAAGATGGCGGCTCTGAGATGGCGGACGAGATTTGTGTTTTTGGTCCGATTCGACACAAAATTAGTATGTGGGGGTTTTCGAGGTCGGAGATTATGCATTTTCTTTCAAAATTCACCAATTCAAGATGGCGGCTCTAAGATGGCGAACGAGTTTTGTAATTATGGTCCGATTCTATTAAAAATTGGTTTGTGGAGGTTTTCGCGGTCAAATACTATGAATTTATTCTCTAAATTCATAAATTCAAGAGGGCGGATCCACATGGTTGTGATAATGGAACGTTCCTATTCAAAATTGGTATGTCGGGGTTTTTGGGGTCAGAGATTATGAATTCAGTCGAAGATTATTGTTTTTTTGTCAGAATTCATAAATTGAAGATGGCGTAGGAGTTCATCTTCAGATGGTCTCCTCATTGAAGAACTAGATAGCTCAGAACTCACAGGAAAAAGGCCTCATCATGACTATGCATTAACAAAAATGCATAGATTGAGGTGTACTTACCAAAAGCACAAAATAAAATGATTACTAAAAACATCTTTTTAAAGACAAGCTTTTATTCGAATGCGCTAAAAAGTAAAAAATGATAGCTTTGGATGTGCGACGTTGGTTATCTCGTTATTCAAAAAAAGCTTGTCGCGCAAAGTTCTCAGTTCGAATACAGAAGCGACAAGCTTTTGAATCTATAACTCACGGAATAACCCACATCACACATCCAAAGCAATTATTTTGTACTTTTGAGCGCATTTGAATAAATGCTTGTCTTTAAAAAGGTTTTTTATTAATTATTTTATTTCTTTGAAGGCAGAAACTTAATGAATAGACTTTCTACACACTCTGTAGAACAGTTATAGATAAAATATTAATATGTGTGACTGGGAGGGTCTTCTGACCAATCGTCAAAGTGACAGCAATTTTAATCATGTTTTACTATGATTTTAGCAGAGCTCTATGTGCTGAACTCTCTTCAGGCGCGTACTGGGACACTTTTGAGGGCCGGCAAACTGTTCCTCGAGGATCCATGCGATTTTTTACGAACATGGAGTTTTTATTTAATGGGATGTGTTGGTGTGTTTAGGATACGATTCCATTTATAATTGGTGTGTGGGAGTTTTTGGTATCGGAGATCATTATTTTGTTAAAAAAATTCAGGAATACAAGATTGCGGCTCCGATATGGCTGACGTGTGTTCTATCATTGAAGGTCCGAATCTATTCAACATTGCTATCTGGAGGTTTCTGGAGTCGCAGATCATGATTTTATTGCAAGAATTCAAGATGGGGGTTCTAATATGGCGGACGAGATTTTTAATTTATTTTCCAATTTTAATGAAAATTGGTATGTTTTTGGGGTCGCAAATCATGATTTGCTTCAAAATATTCGATATTATAAGAATGAAGTTTTCATTTTGAAGTGCACCACGTTTATTTAATGCCACACGCTACACTCATAAATAATATATCATACGGGGCAAAGCATAATTATTCTGTTTCCATTACTGTTTCGGATTCAATTCGACTTGATTAACCCAAATATACAATTTTTTTTTATTTGGACCAAATTCTTCATTACAGCAATTGCCAAGTGCCTAACAATCTCACCGAAGTCCAATTACAATCTGAAAGTTCGTGGTAATCGCGAGCATTCCAGAAATAAAAGTGCTTAGTACTCCAGTCTCGGTAGTACTTTTCAAGAGTGCTTAGTTCTTGAGGCACTTTTCGTCAGTGTCTCCTTCTGAAAAGTAACGGAAGTTTAGTTATGAATTGTTTTCCTGAAAGTTCAATAGAAGGCTTCTGCGGATTGCATCCTTTTAGACAATGATTCACTGAACGTCAATTGAATGCCAGCGTCATCTGCCAAGTAATGACTGAAATAGAACAGGCGTTACATTTGCAGGCATTCTATTTTTCAATCGATCACACTTTTGAAACCTCTTGATTTCAATTCAATTCAATTTATTCATTCATTCATCAATAATATTTACATAGTAAAGATCTTAATAATACATACTCCAGTTAATAGCTAACGTCTGTTTAGGTTGAGCCAGTTAGGAGGATCCGCCTAAGCCTGAAAGGCTTGTGTTGCGGTTACACCAACTAGCCCAAGGATTGAGTATTAGTATCAAAGGAACACTCTTTACAAATGAGAGTGTAGCAAATAGAGAATATACATGGATGGTTTTGGAAAAAAAAGACTGAAATAAAAAGAAAAAGACTGGATGGAGAAGGGCTACAAATATATATAAGTATAATTTTGTTTTGTTTTCTGGTTTAGTCGAGATTATCTTTGTAGGAAAAATCTAGTTTCTAACGGATTTTGTCGGATGTGTAACTTCATGAGTTTCTTGAAGATTCTCAAAATATTGCACTCTTTTAATTCGGTCGGTAAGCTATTGAATATTTTAGGGCCAAAGTAAAATATGCTTCTTTGCATATGAGTTTTAATAAATTTTGGGATGTACACAGTATGATCAGTGGTATGTCTTGTGTTTCTGGATTGACTAAGAATTCTGTTTTTTTTGTTAAATATCCAGATTTGGCTCTGCAAAATGTAAATTTTCCTGATATTCAGGATTTGTGATTCTTGGTGTAGCTGTTCATAATCTACCTTTTTTTAATATAATTTTTAAAATTGTATTTTGTGTTGTTTGGAGTCTGTGCATGACATTGTTGAAGACTCCTTTCCATGCTCTTATGCAGTATCTGAAAACGGACTCAATTGATGAGTTATACACTATGAGTATTACTTTTTTGGTTAGGATATCCTTAAGTGCATAGAGTTTGTGTATGAGTTTTCTTGCTCTATTGATAACATAGTTTGCATGTTCGTCCCACTTCATATGTTGATCTATCATCACCCCTAAATATTTGATTGTGCTGGTTTTCTCTATTATGGGACATGTGCATTTACCATAGCCTTGGCAGTCATTTTTATGTATTTTTAATTTTTTTCCTGGTGGTTGATGTCTTTGGTCGATAGAGAAGGTTATAAATTTCGTTTTAGAGATATTTAAGCTTAGAAGGTTTCGATTTAGCCATTTATGAAGCTTGGCAGTATTATGTTCAGTGATTTGGTATAGTTCTGACCAGCAGCTATGGAAGAAAGCAATGGCAGTATCGTCTGCGTAAGAAATTGTACGACCGTGGAAGTGTTTAATCTGACTCATGTCATTTATGTAAATTAAAAATAGGAGTGGGCCCAGGATTGTACCTTGCGGTACACCCACGGTGACCACCGCAGACTCGCTTGGGGCATTCTGGATTTTGACTCTTTGTGTCCTATTTTCAATGTAGTTAAGGAGTACCTCGAGTGCTGGGCCTCTTATACCATTGTCATATAATTTGTCAATTAGAATTTCGTGTGATACTGTATCAAATGCCTTGGCTAAGTCAAGAAAAACAGCAAGGCACTTTTTTGAGTTATCTAAATTTTGAACAATCTGCTCCGACAGGTTTAAGACGGCATTTTCCGTACTTAAGTTTTTTTGGAAACCGAACTGGTTTTCTGTTAAGACTTTGTTTATATTGAAATATTTATTTATTTTTTCTTTCAAACATTTCGGGACGAAGAAAACCACTATGAATGATGCTCTTGTATGCTAGATAATGCTGTTTATTCTCGTGAAATATTTTATGAAAGCCGAACATGAGGAAACAATAATTCATCTTCAAAATCGTATTCACTTGCTGCCAGTATGCATTGTTCATAACACCCTCTTCATCAACTCGCCCTAAACGGCTCGTTCTTTTTTCAGGCACGTAATGTTCATGGAGAGGCATAAAAGGAACAAATATCCCAATCCGTAACATCCCCGCAATGTCTACGTCGGAGCCGACTTTGATTGAAGGCTACAATGTAACGGATTCCTCGAACAGGGCGGCGACGGATTCAGCAGGAACGTTCGCAGCAATTGTGCGAGTAGCGGGGATAGCAGGAAATGCATACGAGAGGGCAGAAGCGACGACCAGCAGCCAAGTCAACCAAACCCAGAAGTCAATTAGGGAGCTGCTGTATAATGGAACGGGGTATTACATCGAGGATGAAGTTGAGACAGGTAGATGAATCGCATGTGGGCGGGTAATTTCATTCCGTGTTCGGGGATTCCGGCGTATTTCTGTTGAATAATGCATTGTTCATGCGCTCATTCTTCACCGTCGAATCTATTTATGAAGTAGAATTTGTGAACACTATGGTGCACTTGCCAAGTTCTGTACAGAAGGCATCACCGTAAATTATTTATTTGGTTATTCACTATAAATTACCATTATCATCGTTATTATTGCCTATAGAAAAAAAAATTGAATGTAAAAGTTGTGTGGTTATGACGAATTTCGATAAAATGCTATCAAAAATTCAGTAGTGTGCAGATTTCAGGAGATACAAAACTATTTTCATTTAAATGAGATACCCTGTATAAGGTAAAAGCACCATATTCCGACGTATGCTGAATCGAGCCCTAATCCCGCCCTATTTCATAAGGCAAACTTTGTCAGTCAATTTCTTTAAACTGGCAACGAATATCTAAACGCGATCAAATGTATCCGTTACAGAATTTTTTAGATTGCATTTAATTCCGACTGGGTCTGTCTGTTGTCACAGTGAGTGAAAAAACGTCTCCATTTTGGTAAGTAGATCGATTGAAGTGATTAAAAATATCTCGAAAATTAAAAGTTTTGTTCACCCAAGCGGGTTGCATTTTTCTTTTATGTCAAGGAAATGGTTTTAAAAATAATTTTTTAATGGTTTTGGTTTATTATTTTGACACAAACTTTAACAAATACGTTCAAAAAAATACGTTGGAATAAGGGCCCGTTTTTGTTACCAGAGCTAATGTCGCCGTAATACGTCAAAATAAGGATTCTCTCCTGTTGTATTCAAATCAAATTTTAAAACTTATTTGAACTGCAATTGGAAAAAAAAATTTTTAAACTGTAAATTAGGCCTTAATATATGCTAGGAGCAAAATACGTCGTATAGATTTCTCACTAGAAAACTAAGTTTTTTATGTCAAAAGAATGTGTCCCACGAGGATTTTTTTTAATAATAGCTACCCACAACAAATTTTTGAATGTTCAATAAAACTAAAAAAAAACTCTTCTAAAGTGAAAACATTCTTAATTTAGGTAAAAAGTAAGTTTAAAATTTTATTGTTATTTGTTTTTTTTCAAAATAATTATTGACACAAATCTGACAGAACCTTAAAAATACGTCGGCATAAGCATCCGCTTTTTATGGTCCAGGAGGTAATTCCGCCTTAAATGGGCTCATATACCTATGAGTAAGTAATGTTTGAAATATTTTGATTTTAAAATATTTTGTTTGATTGTATATTGGGCCTTTGTATGCCTAAATGAATGAATAGATAAATGAATGAATGAATGAATGAATGAATGAATGAATGAATGAATGAATGAATGAATGAATGAATGAATGAATGAATGAATGAATGAATGAATGAATGAATGAATGAATGAATGAATGAATGAATGAATGAATGAATGAATGAAAGAACGAACGAACAAAGGAACGAATGAACGAATGAACGAATGAACAAGTGAACAACTGAATAAATGAATAAATAAATATTTTGATACTTAAGTACTTCTTTTTTTTTATTTTCAGCAAAATGGCAACTACAAAAGAAGTAGACCAAGAACAAATAAACCAAGAACAACCGCAAGCAGAAGAAACACAAATTGATAGAGAACATGAGAACGTAGCGACCGGAAAAGAATAGTTAGAAGAAAAATCAGAAGATATTACAATGAATTCAGACAAAGCAAAAGACGAACAAGTAGAAAGTGAATGCGGTTATTAAAAATATGATTACGTGATTATTATATATGAAAATAAATATTTTCCTGGACAAGTTATTGACAGAGACAAAACCAAATTTTTTATTAAGGCCATGGAACGAATTGGGATACATTGGAGATGGCCAACTATTGAGGATGTCATCTGGTACGAAGAAGATGAAATTGTTTCTCGTATAAGTGCTCCTCGTCTTATAAATAAGAGAGGATTCTACTCTGTTCCTGAGATAAAAGATATGGACTAAAAGTGCAATATTCTTCTCAATGAAATACTTAGGTACACATTTCCAGTACTTATTACTTAAATACTTTTAAGTTGTTACAAATTTGTGTTTTTTTTATAATAAAAGGATTATTTTTGAATGTTGTAATATCTTTATTACTTTAAGAAATATATCGTTCTGCATATTTTCCTCGTATTTAATGTTTTTTTGTGTTAATTACAACCATATTTTAAATTAAAAAAAATAAAAAATAAAATGTGTCGGAATTAGGGACCTCTTAGGTCGGAATTAGGGTCAAAGTCAAAAATTTACGTCGAAAATAGGAGATTTTGACATTTAAAAAAAATATATATATTAACCAAAAAAGACATTATATTATGTAAAAAAAATATATGCCTATATTTCAGAACATATCATTTCACTTCCTAAAAATGCCAAGCATGATATAACTAAATCTGTTTTTCTAATATTTGAACTCAAACTCAAAAAACTCTTAACTACGGCGGAATATTGTGCTTTTACCTTAGTATTGAATTTTTGGAATGATATTTTTTTCGTGATTTCAAAAATATACCATATGCTTCCCCTGTCTTATACCGTTCTTAAGTTATTAAACGTCAAATAACTTAAGCTATGAAAATGACAACTATACAGGGTGATTCAAAAGTACTTTGACAAACTTCAGGAGATGATTCCTCACAATATTCTAATATGAATTGTCCAAATAAATATATGTCCGGAAACGCTTCGTTTCCAAGATACAGGGTGTTAAAGTTTTATTTTCGTTTTATTTAAATAACTTTCGAAATACTGACCTTAATTAAAAGAAAATTGGTATTGAGAGGTTTTATGAGGTGTCGAATTCGAATGTTATTATTGCTCTTACTCGTAGGGGACGCCACCTACACGTCTTTTTTTTATGAAGATTCATAACTTTTTTGGGCGTACTTCTAGCACATTTTCCAGTAAAAAAATCAATTTCTCTCTCATATCTACGTAAAGAAACTGCCCTTGTCGCTATAAGCAACCGTTTTCTAGATATTTGGACTTGAAAATCTCAAGTCGATTATTTGATAATCGATGCGTGTTGAAGTTATAACCATTATTATGCATTTTTCACAATTTTTTTTTTATAATTATAATAATAAGTTTATTCAATCTCAGAAAATAGACATGGCATTTAGTTACATATAAAAGAACAAACATGTAAAAATAATACCACAGGAGTAGTGGAAACTACTTGTATGTGGAGTATTGATTTCATCATGGTAGACTCACTCACATTATAGTATCTAAAATGGTCTGCAAAAAAAATCCCATTGTATGAAACTTATTTTAGTATAAAAGTAATAATTATAAAATTTAAAATACGATATGGGAGTAGTTACAGTATGTGTATATAAAAAAGAATGTACGGGGAAATATGTATGTACCTATATAAAACTTAAATTAAATAACTATCATATAAATGTATATATAAAATGAAAAAGAAGAGGAAGGACATGAAAAGGAATAAGAAAAGACTACAGTACAGAAAGATACACTAATCCTATCAAAACCATTGAATTATGATATAAATTCCTGAACAAATCAGTACAGTAGAAATAAATGCATAAAAAAAGGTAGGCACAAGAAGGTATATATAAATATTAAACATTGAGTAGAAGAATTAAAATATTGGTATGAGTAAGAGGTAGAGCACGATAGATATACGAATCATATTCAAACCACATTAGAGATGAACAGATTGAATTGTATGTTTAAACGGAAGTGATAAAATAATTTCAGGGTGATAAATAGTATGAAGGAAAAATATTCCATAGGGAACAACATCCTAGATTAGAAGGAGCTGCGGAATCATTGTATTCGCTTGCATTGCAGGTGAATTTATTTTACGGATTTCTAAGGGTATTTTGTTGTATAATCTTGGACCCAGAAAGACATGACTTCTCAAGGTAAGAGTTCTGTTGACTTTAGGAATATGTACGGCAAGAGGCTGATTTCTTGTGGAGTACTTATTCTTTGTAGGATTTTTGTTTTTGGTGAATGTTTCTTTGTTTATTATACACTGTATACACTGTAAGTAGAGTTTTTTCATATCGAGGACCCGCGAAAGGTCAAAGAGTTCTACTGTGGAGAATTTTTTGTCTTTCCCATAAATGATTTTCAAAATCCATTTTTGTAGAATTATGATTGGGGATAGACAATGATTATATGCACCATCCCATGCTATCAATCCATACCTGGGTTGTGATTCCACCAAGGCGTAGTAGATAGCTTTTAACTGGTCAATATTTACCATCGTTTTGAAATGCCTGAATAGGTAGAGCAAACTCCTTAGTTTCCCAGCTAGTTTTGTTATATGATGATCCCATTTCAGGTTGCAGTCGATAGTTAAGCTCAAGTAACTTGTTGAAGTGGCCGGTAGTATTAAAAAGGATATTGTTGGGGTTGTTTGCAAAATTGGGGAAAAGTTATCGATATTAATTTTTTGTATACTGAAAGGCACGTAATGTGTTTTATCAAAGTTGATGGTCAGAAGCCTAGAGTCAAACCATTCTTCTATTTTTGAAAAATCTGTTTGGGTCTTATTGAATAAGTTGGTCCAATTATCTGCGTTGTAGAAAACAGCAGTATCATCCGCGAAGCTTACAATCTGGCCTTCGATTTCAAGGAAAAAAAGATTATTCAGGTAAATATTGAAAAGGCAGGGACCTAACACAGTGCCTTGTGGTAGGTACACCATACTTGATGGTTTTGAATTCACTTAAAGTTCCTTGAATATCGACACATTGACTTCTTTCAGCTAAGTAACTTTTCAATAACTCCAGGCATAGTCCTCTCATTCCCAGATCATCTAGTGTCTCAGTCAGTTTGTCATGGCTCACGGTATCGAAAGCTTTAGCCAGGTCCACAAAGATAAAAAGTGATGGTTTTCCTTCATCAAGGGATTTATACATTTTTGAGGTTAGGGTTGCTATGCATCTTGAGTGGACCTAGCCTCTCGGAAACCGTACTGCAGTTGAGAAAGGATATCGTATTTTTCTAGAAATTTGCACAAACGTGTTTTAATTACAGTTTCTATTATCTTCGCAAGGCAGGAAATTAAAGATATATTCTTAGAAAATGAATTTGACGTTTGAGTTAGTAGTTTTGGTAATTATATATTATGGGCCAGTTGAACGTTTTGTTGTTTTATTGAAGTTTCTGTAAGTTTTAAAATACTAATTCTGAAAAAATGGATTATTTAAACAATAATGCTCATTTTGCAGATATGCATTTTGTTTATGGCCTTGCGGATGGCAATGCGCGCGAAGCAAGACGTATTTACCAGGAGCGATTTCCTAATCGAGTGCAAACTTTCATAACAACCATGTTTGGGTTCTGGAAAATCCGCACGCAGTTAATGAAAGACATTATCAGTATCAATTTTCTGTAAATGTATGGGCGGCAATAATTGATAATTACTTGATAGGTCCTTTCTTTTTTTCGTTCCGACTGAATGGCGCAACTTACAGAGACTTTTTAGAAAATGAATTGCCGAGACTACTTCAGAATGTACCACTAGAAATTCGTATCCGCATGTGGTTTATGCATGATGGGGCTCCGGCCCATTTTAGCGTTGTAGCCAGGGAATTCCTCAACACCGTCTATCCAAATCGATGGATCGGTAGGGGTGTAGAAGAACCTAACCAGGCGTGGGCACCAAGGTCCCCAGATCTAAACCCGCTAGATTTTTATTTTTGGGGGACATTTGAAGTCACTAGCTTATAAAACTCCAGTAGCGAACGAGGAAGATATAAGAGACCGAATAGTAGACGCCTTAGTAACAATAAGAAACACACCAATAATTTTTGAGCGGGTACGAAATTCAATGACTAGAACACTGAATGCCTGTATCTTCGCTGAAGGTGGACACTTCGAACAATTTATTTGAATACAATTCAATTTCCAGTATTTTATTTTATTCTACATATTCAAAATTTCTTGAAATGAAATGTTGATATTTCTTGCAAATTTTATTAAAACAAATACAGATTTTGCACCCTTGATACCAAAATAACTATTTCAAACGAGTAAAAATAAATAGAATAGGTGGCGCCCCCTACAAAACACCGAAACTACTTACTTGAACGTCAAATTCATTTCCCAAGCATTATTGTGAAAAATGCAAAATAATGCTAATAAATTGATTTGTTGAAAATATAAACAGGATGTTCATAAAATCAGATGTGGAATAATCTGCGACTGAAAGATAAACTTTAGTCACTATCTTCCATCGTCAAGATAACCTCTTGTTGTAATAAGTTCAACACGCTTCGATTATCAAATTATCGACTTCGAATTTTCAAGTCCAAATATCTAAAAAACGGTTGCTTATAGCGACTTGTAACATGGGTAGCTTCTTCACGTAGATATGATAGAGGAATTGAGTTTTCTACTGAAAAGTGTGCTAGAAGTACGCTCAAAGAAGTTATGAATCTTCAAAAAAGATAAAGACGTGTAGGTGGCGCCCCCTACGAATAAGAACAATAATAACATCAGGTTCGAATTTGATACCTCAAAAAACCTCTCAATACCAATTATCGTTTAATTAAGGTCAGTATTTCGAAAGTTATTTAAAAAAACCGAAAATAAAAATAAAACTTTAACACCCTGTTTCTTGGAAACGAAGCGTTTCCAGACATATATTGATTTGAACAATACATATCAGAATATTGTGAGGAATCACCTCCTGAAGTTTGTCAAAGCAGTTTTGAATCACCCTGTATATGATTCTTCGAACTAAAGCTATTGGTATTTTTGGGTTCTAGAAGATATATCCAACTATTATTAAAGTCGTATTGTGGTGACGTCCTCAGTAGGTGGTACTTCTATTGAAATGCTACCTATTAACTCGAGTTAAATCTCGCCTCGCGATTGCAGATTTCAATAATTAAATCTCCTCTAGTGTTGTGTTTTCTACTCTATCGATGGCGAAGTATCTTTCACAGGTACTCTGAAAGCTCAGCTTTGTGAATGATTCGCCAAAATATTCCTGAAAATAACGTATTTAATCTCTCCGAGGGCCATTTAACTCTACGTGTTTTTTGTCATTACATAACGCTTGTTTGAATATTCAACATTCATCATAAGAATTCACAGATTACACCTGAAATAAAAATACACAGCACTCTTTGAAGAAGCTCTCTTTGCGGCAAATTCAATTACCCCGATTCCACGGTAATGCAAAGAGAACATCTTGAAAAGGGACGTAATTAGCAAGGTGTTGCAGCCTTAATGAAATACGGCAATTTGAAGGTCTTTGGGTCTCAGCCCGAACACCATCTCGTTTGGCGTTAATGAAAACTTATTCAGCCCTTCTTTCCCGCAAAATGTTTTTTTTCAGGATTCTATGCAGTCTCCATTTGCGGAGGGTGAATTGTCTTGTTTTTTCCGGATGAAAAAGTGAAAAGAAAATAAAGTTAACAAAAGACACTCACTTCACTGAAAGGAGTTTACAAAACCACGCCACGTGTTTCGCCATACAAGACCTTCTTCAGGTGAAGATAACTTTAACTCGACAATCACGATGTTTCATGTTGAAAAGGGAAACATTCTCAATGAACTATTAAATAGATTTTTTTTTTGAAAATTGAAGTAATTTTTTGTGAATATCTAACAGAAAACAACTACTTCCCCTGCTAAAGCCACGCTGGATAATTAACTACATCTAATGTATATTCTGAAGGACCCTACCTCGAAAGAAAAAGTCTGAAAGTAAAAATTTGCATTTTCTATTCCAGTACTAATTAAGAACTCATATAGATGAATGAGACAAACAAAAATGTTTTTCAAGGAGGTGTACTAGCCATAAATCATTTGTAACATGGATGCAAGACTGGCATCTCATTCACTAGGTCTTCAATATATTTCTGTTGGACGGAAATATATTTCACGCTTCCAAGATGAGTTTGGAATTTCACATCTTTAGTCTGTTCGAATATCACATAATTGTCAGATTCGGAGATATATCACGACCCAATTCTTTGTGAAGTCATTTCTCTCCTTAGATCGAAGAAAATGATCTCAAAAATATACGTTTCCATACATCAAATCTATCATAAACGTGAAAAATTGCAGTTTCCCAAAGGACACTCAATCAAACGAAAATATTTTTTGTCGCTACTTGGATATTCTAGGAAAAAATGCATTAAATATTGACGACTCAGTTCTCTTGATTTATGTGCCATCGAATTGGATCGGACCTCACGATTTGTTATCAAAGGATATTTTTTTGTAGCTGGATTGGCCATCAGTGGAGAAACGCCCTTTCGATATTCTAAGGAGAAAATAAACTAGTGAATCACCTTTTCAGGATATTCGAATCATTAAAAAAAAAGTTACATCATGTTTTCAGTCAAAAAGTATCTCGTAGAACAGGAAAATATGATAAAATTGCCCCAGCAATCGAAAATGTGCCGAGGAGAGGCCTTTCAATGTTTTTCTCAATAAAAGTGTGATTTAAAATTCCACGATAGAGTGAAAAATCTATCAGATATTCTGTTTGATGGCAAAGATGTAGAATTGTTGGAATTTGGATTGAGGAATTATGTTGATTTGTTGAAAATATAAACAGGATGTTCATAAAATCAGATGTGGAATCATCTGCGACTGAAGGAGAAACTTTAGTCACTATCTTCCATCGTCAAGATAACCTCTTGTGGGGGGGGGGGGGTATTCATGCTGAAAAGGGAAACATTCTCAATTGAATATCGATAGAAATATTTTTCTGTGAATTGAAAAATCCACGATTGAAATGAAGTTATTTTTCTGAATGTCTAACAGAAAAAAACTACTTTCCCGCCTAAAGCCACGCTGGACATTGAACTACATCTGATAGATATCAATATTCAATTGAGAATGTTTCCCTTTTCAACAGGAATTATGTCTTTTACAAGTTTTAGTGGGAAGTTGGTGTAAGGAGAACTTTCGTCGAAGGATATTAAAGGGTGGTTTGTAGAGATTTCAATGTTTTGTATGAGGGATTTGAAGTGCCAGGAGTCTCTCATAGGTGGGTGTGCGCTGTGGATTCTTAATGCAGATGATGTATTTTAGTAATGTAGTTGTTTTGTTTCCATGTGGTTATTTCTTGTTCACATCGTATCGGTGGCGTCATTTTTAATTTTTTTTCAGCTGAAAGTTTTTCCATTTTAGGTAGATTTCAATAGAAATACTACCTATTGGTCCCGTCATCACAACAACACCATCAATAAATTTTTACATATTTTCACCGATCAAGGTCCCCAGAACCCAAAAATACCATCAGTTCAAATATATATATATATATATATATATATATATATATATATATATATATATATATACAGTGTGTCTCACTTCTCATTGAAACACCCCCGTATCTTCCGTAATTATTGGAGTAGAATTCTGTAATTTTCACGATCGGTAGATATCCTGGGGTGAGTCTTGATTCTTTCTTTCATTAGGTTGACCTGAGTGACATACACTGCGCGCCAGAAGCGATGGATAAACCGATTTTTGCGAAAAATAATATCAGGGGGCAAGATAGGCTCAAAATTCTTAGGGATTCGTGATCAGGACATCACCTTTAGTACCAATCCATATTTTCGCTGAAAAATACGAATTTGTCTAACTTCCCTTGAAACGCCCCCGTAACTTCCGTAATGATTAGAGTAGAATTCTGTAATTCTCACGATCGTTAGATATACCGAGAATGGGTCTGAATCGTTCCTGGGGTTAACCTGAGTGACATACACTGCGCGCCAGGGGCGATGGATAGAACGATTTTTGCAGAGTTCATAACTGTAGAACGTGATATCGAGTAATAATTATCACTGAAAATGCAGTAATAATGAGAAATATTTCTACATAGAGTTTCTCTAGCCGTTGTTCTTTCAATGAATATTAATTGAAAGAAAAAAAAATATTTTTTTGAGATATGCTTCAATAACATAGTCTGACTTGTTATTTCATTTTGAACACTTTTTTCGATTTTTGATGTTTTCGGGAATAAAGTTCTTTGATACTTCTTTTGGGAAATCCATATTTTTGTGTTCTAGAGCTCAAATCTACGATTTACGATAGATACCGAGGTGTTTTCATGAAGAGGGAAAAATTGGAATTTTTCCTGAACTGAAATATTATTCAGCAAAGTTGCCAATCGGTTATAAATTTGATTTCCTAATCACGAATCAGTAAAATCCCGCTTATCCCGCCTCCTAATATTATATTTCGCAAAAATCAGCATTTCAATCGCTCCTGCTGCGCATTATACACTGCTCGTCCAAAGTCCGTTCCCCCCTACTAATTTTTGAACCACTTGGTATATCGCAACGTAATTTGGAGGGCTTAAATGGGAGATAAAAACCTACTTCTCACAGCTAAAAGTTTCAAAATGGCGGCTGAGCGCCATCTTCAATAATTTTTTAAAATAGAAAACCCCGTATATTATTTCATTTTTGAAATCTGCTCATAATTCTCACCAGTTTTCTCTGATACTCTTTACTCATAAATTCAATTGTTCTCGAAATATTAACGTTTGAAAAGTGACATTCCGGTTCAAAATGATGTATGGATTTTGGTCACTTCCGGTAAAACATTTTGCTAACTAAACGTTATTCATTTGTAGTTTTTTTTTGTAGGACATACTTTTCATTATAGAAAACAATTCTAATTATAATTAAGCTAATCTAAGTTGGTGTCCTCTTGCTCATGGAAAAGGACGAATGCTTCTTCACTTATAATGGATTGTGATGATATCGGTGATATTCTGGAGTCATTGTACTCGTGCCATATGCCTGCATAAGGGTGCTTACAGTAAGCCGTGTAGTGTCCGCTATAAGTTGTTCCACTATGGTTGGATACAGCAACAGTTGTATTGACATGGAGCTACATTATCTGCTGCATAATTACTCATATCAATGTTTTGAGGGGAAAAGTCAAGTTGACATTTGATTAATTTTCCCATAAACTCCCAAGGCGAAACTCGTTTCATGAATTCCCTAATATTTTGGGGAATTATATATACATAATGACTTTGAACATTTTATTCTTTCCTTACATTTACAACAAGTTGGTTTCTCTTCGCCATCTAAAATGTCTTCTCTAATAAACAAACATTGTGACAGACTAAGCTGGTCAGGTATCTGTGGAATATCAAGTGAAAGGTCCCAGAAAGGGTCAAACGAGACAGAACAATGGCCACAAGAAGAACAGAACAACGATGATTTTAGTTGACCAACAAAGTTATCAACCATTTTTGAGTTGTCCATTCTTAGATATCTTGTCCAAGACTCCTGTGCCTTTTCAAGATTGCCCAGTTTTTCATCAATTTCTATCAAAATAGGTTTGGGCTTTTCAATCACTCTGTGATCTGAGAAATTCTTGGGCGTCCTGTTGAGCGTACCCCATGAAGCGAGGTGCGAATATTTGTATCTGGCATTTCGACTAATAAGAGGCGTAAAGAGAGTTTATCAAGGATAAACAGTACCGCTTTCCGGAAAATCTCGAAGCCTACGAATGTGTTTTGTAAATTCACAATAAAAACAAATTATTTAGCAAAAAAGTGATAATTTATTTTTGAATAACACTTTTATTTAACCCTAACAAACATTTCATCAAGTGTTCAATGTGCCCCCCTCTTGACAATGAAGTGCCCCATTATAAATAGCTTCTCTCACGTTGATGAAAGTCTGTTCATCTATTTTTTCACATGTATCTATTATTCTGCGTTTTATCTCTTCTATTGTTTGGCATTCAGTGACGTAGATTTTTGACTTCAGATACCCCCAAAGGAAAAATCTAGAGGTGTAAGATCCGGAGATCTTGGTGGCCATTCTGTACTTCCCCGGCGACCTATCCGTCGCCCAGGAAAATTTGTATCGAGGAACTCTATAGCCATGCAATCGAAATGGGGAGGTGCCCCATCCTGCTAAAATATGATTTCACGATTTTCAAACTCTTCCTGATTGTTTAATACAATTTGTCTTATTCGAGGTTCAATTTCAGTTTCTAAAAGATTTCTGTAAAGAACTCCTGTAAGATTACCTCTGATGAAAATCGGTCCAACAACGCGATTGCCCAAAATCCCCGCCCAAACATTCCCCTTTTTAGGAAACTGGGTATGTCCTTCTCTAAAAATATGCGGATTAGTATCGCTCCAGTATCGTACATTCTGTTTGTTGACTTTTCCATTGAGAAAAAACATGCATTCGTCTGCGAAACATACACCCCGTTCTCCTTCAATTGTTCTTGTTAACCATTCACAAAGTTCAACCCTCCAGTCTGGATCATCCTCCGTGAGAGCATGCAGGATTTGCATTTTATAGGGATGGAACTTTCTTTTTTTTAGGACTCTTTGGACACTTTTTGAACTCACTCCACAGGATTCACCAACTGCAGACGTCGACTGAGTCGGATTGATTACCATTTCAGCAACAATTTCTACCTTTTTTTCTTCTGAAAGAGGCGGTCTTCCTGACCTTGGAGCATCTTTCAGCGTACCACTGTTGATTTTCGGGAGCCTATTTTTTCAAAATCACAAATTTATGACTCGAGATGATATTTCAAAAAATAATTTTCGTTAAACTTTGACAGTAGCATGTCACGTTTCATAAACAAATTAGGATTTTTTTACGAATACAAAGCTTGTTGAAAACAAATTTAGTAAGATTTTTTTAGCTTTTGAAAACAAAATGTCTACTTTTGAAAACGTAAAATTATTTCAAACAATTATATTCGAAAAATGTACTGAGAAGAAAACTGTTGAGACTTATGAGCAGATTTCGAAAATGGAATAATATACAGGGTGTTTTATTTTGAAAAATTATTGAAGATGGCGCTCTGCCGCCATTTTAAAACTTTTAGCTGTGATTTTTTTTATGAAAAAGTGGGTTTTTATCTCGTATTTGAGCCCTTCAAATTTCGTTGCGATATACCAGGTGGTTCAAAAATTATTAGGGGGGGAACGGACTCTAGACGAGCACTGTATCTCACTCAGGTCAACCCCCGGAAATATTCAGTATACCTGATGATCGTGGAAATTTCAGAATTCTAAGATACGGGGGCGTTTCCATGGAAAGTAAGACAAATTCGGATATTTCAGAACTGAAAATTTTCCAGCGAAAATATGGATTGGTACTACAGTTGATCCGTGAGAATTTAGTGCCTATCTTGCCCCCTTATATTATTTTTCGCAAAAATTATTATTATGCATGTTACTCAGATTAATCTCAGAAGAGATTTAGACTCGCCCTCGGTATATTCAACGATCGTGAAAATGGGAAGTGAGACAAATCAGGATTTTTCAGAACTGAAAATTTTTCAGCGAAATCCGTTACTGGAGTTGATATCCTGATCACGAACCCATAAGAATTTTGAGTCTATTTCGCCCCCTAATATTTTAGTTCGCAATAATCGGTATATTCATCGCTTCTGGCGCGCAGTGTATGTCACTCAGGTCAACATAATGAGATAATTTAGACACACCCCCAGTTTATCTTGCGATCGTGAAAATTACTGGATTCCACTCCAATAATTACGGAAGATACGGGGGTGTTTCCATAAGAAGTGAGACACACTGTAATGGGATATAACGAAATTTGTCAACAAAGTGGAGGCCACATTTTTCATTTTTCCGAATGGAACGAACTTGAGCACAAAAATAATTTCTATTGATGATAAGTTCGAAAATGAGCCAAATCGGTCTAGTAGATTCAAAATGGCGGCTGTTGAAAGAGTAAAAAATCTCAATCTTTCATTTTCATACCAATATTGGCAAACTATAGGTCTTTTGTTAGAGCTTCATAATTTTCCATTCTTTTTTATTTTTTCTCTAATGTACACACAAATCAACAAATTGAAAATCGCTTTAAATTATCATCCATTTGAAGTTTATTGGCTCGTATCAATCAGATATTATTTGAATTTTCTTTCCGCTGACAAAGAGAACATTATTTTATTTTGACATTTCTGGATTTTGAAGCTGAATATCAAATATAATTTTTCTAATAGTGAGTTTATACAGCAAGTAAAATAAAATAAGAAATAAAATAAAGTAATTTAAAAAGTTAAAATTTCACAACATTCATAACAAGTTTATACAGAAATAAAATAAAATAAGAAGTAAAATAAAAGATGATCAACTTTTATCTTTTATTTTATTTTACTTTGACTAGTTGTTAGGCACATGTACATACTGAATAATTTAGGCAAATTGAAGAAAGTTGATGATAGATGGACATGATATAATAGCTATTCAGTCCTAGTATGTTTTTGTTTTCATAACTGGAAAATGGTGTGTTCAGTGCCATTTTTTTAAATTGCGTTTTTGACCAATAATGTCTTTAGATGACGAAACATTTTATAATATTGCTAGTGTTTTCATCAACAATAACAGGGACCAATAGTATACTTCATTGAAATTGAGGTAACCTCAACATAAAATCCCAAATTTTGGTTGACAGCTTCTTACTTTTTACATTAATTTACTCAGCTTTATAAATACTCCGAAAATTATGATTTCTTATTTTACTTTATTTTATTCCTCATTTTATTTTACGTGATGTATAAACTCACTTTGAGTGATATTGAAATTGAAACCCAAGTTAGTACTGTCTATATCCTTCTTTCTTTCGATTTGAGTCAGATTACATAGAAATATTAGGAATAATTTAGTGATTTGGATCCTTAAAGTTTATACAAAAATAGAATGTCTCTGTTTTTTTATTTGAGCCAGATTACATAAAAATATTGAAAGCATTCAGAGAGATTTGAACTCTTTGATTGTAGAGTTTGAGGTTTATAGAAAAATAGAAATGCTGTTTATATTTTCCAGTGAATAAATGTCCTATCATTTTTGACACATGAATCGTTAGCTTGATTGATGGCATTTTCAGAATCAATGATTGAATTCTGAAATCTACTTTTCCGACTGGCCACGCCATCTTATCTGGTATAAATGATTTTATCTGTGGATGTTTCCTTGGGAACTTTTGGTTCTTTGTATTTTTCTCTATGATTTCGCTTGATAATTGTTCTTTAGTCTTGTTTTTGTGATTTGTTGGAGTATTACATAGATTTGATCGGATTTTGTTCAGGCTTTGTTATAGGACAGATATACTTGTTTAAATACTGCTAATTATATCATGTATGAGGATGTTGTCTGGTGTGGGTTCAATTGAAATAATAGTTTTTCTGTTATCCCTAATTAGAATTATTTACTGAGAAATTTTGTTTTGAGTTTTTCAAAATCATGGTTTAGTTTCATATTACCTAGAGTGATTTGGGACATATTACATGTTAGGAATATTGGAATGACATTGTTGGAATTGAATCTAAGCAGAATTATTCTTTGAAGTTCGGTTGATAGTTGGCATCAAAAGGAATTTTCTGCTGTAGAAGATAATTCTTTTATTCTTTTTATTCGTGCGGTATTTACACTGAATAATTTTAAAGAGAAAAGTGATACGCCACTGCTTTTTCTCAAAGTTAAAATTATTTTTGAAATCCTCATTCCCTACTGAGCAAATCTGATGATATTATTTCGTTTGACATACGGTTTTCGCTTTTATGTAACTTGTAAAATGGCTTACTTTTTTGAAAATTCATATAAGAAATCTATTTTCGATTTGTATGAAAAAACAATAAATCAGCAATACATTGAGAAAGTTATTTTATGTGAGGAGACTATGGATTTGGGAAAACTTTGGAAATTTTTCTTCTTCATTTCTTTTGAAAAATTGGAACAATTCTTTCAGATGTGGAAATTTCAAACAAAAATTGCTTTCAGATACAGAAACATCACTCTTCGTTGTTATATGATGAAAACAATTTTTTGTATCTGATTACACAATTTTCTTTTGAAATTTACATTTGGAAGAGTTTTTTCAGATTTTAGATTAGATTTTTTTTAATGAAATGGAGAAGTAAAATGTCACTTAAAATGAATCAGTAACCTATCGAATTCTGATTTTGCTATGAAAATATATCTAGGGACTAAATAAATGATATCAAGTTGGCGTATCGGCTCTATTTTCAAAACAATAATGAAATGTTGGACAAAATTTTATATTTTTTTATATTTACCAGCGGATTTCGTTCTCTTTGAAGGATGTCCATAGAAATAATTTCGACCCTATAATTGTCGGTATATAATCTTGATGTTCGTTTTTGTTTCTAACAGTCACGAATGAAACGTTTACTGCACGGACAAGTAATAATATACAGTGCGCTGCTAAATTATGGAACAAATTCGATATTTCGCAACCAATGCACTTTTGACAACAATCCTGGAAGAGGTCGATTTTTGTTTTCAAATGCCGATTTTTGAATGTATACTCTGAATAGGTTATGTCACTGGTTTTGACGTGGTGACGTAATCGGTAATTTTTTTAAATTGAAATAGATGTCTTTTGATACTTCATCTGAAAGTTCTGTAACGTAAATAAACTTAACTTGGTTTAATTAATTTATTTAACACTTAATCTACAACTTAATTTATATTACTACGCCACTGAATAGCTCGATCGTATGGGCTCGTTCAGACTGTCTCTGAGACTTGAGGGTTGCCTATTTATCTCCGATACAGCATTCTCGATGTTTCGAATTCTTTCCGTTGGCGACCGGCGTGTTCCAATTGTTTCCAATATTGACCGTTGCATTACGCGGAAGAGGGACTGGATGGTTCTCGAATATCTCCGGGGATGATCTCATCGCTGTCGATGGCGACGCGGGAGGCGACAGGTCCGGCCTAGGTTCGTTACATTGCCCCCTTCTTAAAGACATTTCGTCCCGAAATTTCATCCTTGGAGTGTGACGATATCTGCATGACTCCCCATATCTGCACCGTGAAGTTCGATGGAAGTAACACTCCACGGTCTTCATGATCGGTCGTGGAAGAGGGTTACAGCAAACCAAAATCTTGACGCCGCTGGATCTGAATATCGCCTCCAGCATACTTCTTATGACTCTCCAGTCCAACCCATCAATACCACAGGATAATTTTGGAATTGCTAGATCCACCAGATTCTGGTCCACCATAGTATCTCTTAGTTTGGTGAGACTCTTCCAGACATCTTCATAAGACGGTTTATCTTGGGAATGCCTCTTGGTGACTAGGTAGTAGATGTTTCTTTGGCCTTTCTTCAACTGTAGCACCCCACCAACTTCTGGATTCTGCTCCCGCAGTGTTTGGAGTTGACCAAATTTCTTGGAGAACACTACGGCGATGCCCCTGGACATTCGAAGACCTTCTGCCACACAGTGCGCTAGTGCGTAGTCAGCAGGCACCTCGAAAGGTCTCGTGACTCCTCTCTAGTAACCCCATGTAGAACTTTCTGCCCGTTTGAATACAAGGACATAAACTTCTCGAACGTCATATCATCCTCCGGTGGCTTGAGGGTGCGAACTTGGTCATGGTTTCCAGCGTAAGGGGCCAACCTGTTGAAATGGACGACCCTTGGTTTCCCTCGGGGTGGCTTATGGATTCGGTACACAAGGTCGTTTATCCTTTTCACGATCTTATACGGGCCTTCCCACGAGTTCCGCAACTTTGGTGATAGTCCACGACGACGTTTGGGGTTGTACAGCCAAACCAGGTCATCAACCTTGAATCCTCCGGCGTCGGCCTTGATGTCATAGGTCTTCTTCATTTTATCGCTGGCACTCTGGATGTTCAACCGGACTCGTTCGTGGATGTCGTCCATTCTCTGCCGAAGTTTGCTGACGTAGTCCTCTCCCGCAGTGTCTTGTCCTGGCGGTATCCCAAACTTCAGGTCACAAGGCAGTCGCAGTTCTCGGCCCATTATAATACTAGCAGGAGTTTGACCGGTTGACTCGTGTACTGCGGATCGATAGGCCATCAGGAACAAATGAAGATACTGGTCCCAGTCTCTTTGATGGTCAGAGACAACCTTGGACAAGTGGCGGTTGATCGTCCTGTTCATCCGTTCCACCATTCCATCGGACTGCGGATGTAGGGCCGTGGTTCTTGTCTTGCGGATGTTCAGCAGTAGACATATTTCTTGGAAAAGGTTGGATTCGAAATTTCTGCCTTGATCCGAGTGCAGCTCCATTGGAATACCGAATCGACATATCCACTCTTTCACCAAGACGTCGGCGACGGTGATGGCTTCCTGGTTGGGCAGGGCATAGGCTTCCGCCCACTTACTGAAGTAGTCCATTGCCACAAGGATGTATTTATTCCCGTGGTCGGATACGGGAAACGGGCCGGCGATGTCAATGGCGATTCTCTCGAACGGGCTGCCTACGTTGTACTGACGCATCGGGGCCTTGGGTCGTATTCGAGGTCCATTGCTAGCAGCGCATACAGCGCACTTCCTGCACCAGTCCTGGACGTCAGCTTGACAATTGGCCCAGTAAAACCGTTGCCTCACTTTCTGCAGGGTCTTCGTCACTCCCAGATGTCCTCCGGCGACTCCATCATGGATTTCCCCGCAGCACTTCCTCTCTTCTGTTCCTGGGAACAATTATTTGGCGTCTGTCTTCCCCACCAATATCGGCCTCCAACACACGTTTCAGGATCCCATTGTCCAGAATAAGAGAGTTCCATTGTGCCCAATAGGACTTAACAGCCGGCGAGTAACCTGCGACTTCCTGCCATGATGGTCTTCGATTGCCCTTCTTCCAGCTGACGACTAAGCCAAGGTCGGGGCTTTTCTCTTGGTCTTTCTGGATCTTGCTGTCATCGTTGTCATCCTTGCCGCGGTTCTACAAAGTGTTGCTTCTTTCTCTTCTGCTCGTCGGCAATGTGAGCAATCATCTGGACATGGTCTTCGCGACAAGGCATCTGCATTCTTATGGCTAGTTCGGCTCGATGTTCGATCTCGAAATCGAATTCTTGGAGTCTCTCGATCCAACGTGCTACTTGACCCTCAGGATTTTTGAACTGTAAGAGCCATTTGACAGCTGCATGGTCAGTTCTCAACAGGAATCTTCTTCCATACACGTACTTGTAGAAGTGTTCCACTCCCTTTACAACAGCTAACAGCTCTCGCCTGGTGACACAGTAATTGCGCTCTGGTTTGCTAAGCGTCTTGCTGAAATAACCAATGACCTTCTCCTGTCCCTCCTGGATCTGAGATAGGACAGCTCCAAGTCCCACGTTGCTGGCGTCCGTATCCAAAATGAATTTCCCTTTGGGTAGGGGATAGCTCAGTATAGGTGCGTTGATCAAAGCTCCTTTCAGCTTCCTGAATGAGTCTTGACATTCTTCGGACCACTGGAACTTTGTTTGGCCTTCCGTGAGCTTGGTCAGTGGTTTAGCGATGTTGGCGAATCCCAGCACATATCGGCGATAGTATGTGCATAAACCAAGGAAACTTCGAAGTTGGTGAATGTCTTTTGGGATGGGCCAATCCTTAACAGCTTCGATCTTCTGGTCGTCCACTGCTACTCCTTCCCCAGAGACAACGTGGCCGAGGTATCGTACTTCTTTTTGGAACATATGGCATTTCTTAGGGCTCAGTTTCAATCCGGAGTTCCTCAGTCGCAGGAATACTTCCTCCAAGTTTTTCACGTGGTCCTCAAACGATCTGCCGACCACAATTATGTCGTCGAGATACACTAGACACGTGTTCCATGAGAGTCCCTTCAGTACTGTTTCCATCAATCTTTCGAATGTGGCGGGAGCATTACAGAGCCCGAATGGCATAACGGTGAACTGCCACAATCCTGAGCCGATGGTAAAGCAGTCTTTCTCGATCTTCCTGAGCCAGTTCTACTTGCCAGTATCCACTCTTCAGATCAAGGGTCGAGAAAATCGTGGAACCAGCCAACGTGTCTAGGGTGTCATCTATTCTCGGGAGAGGGTAACTGTCCTTCTTCGTGACATTATTAAGTTGGCGATAGTCTACACAAAAGCGTGTCGATCCATCCTTTTTCTTCACCAGTACGACTGGAGAGGACCAGGGACTGTCAGATGGTTCGATAACTCCTTCTTTTCCCATATCGCTGACTATTTTGTCAGCCTCTTCCTTCTTGGCAAGAGGAAGTCTTCTTGCTGATTGCCGGATCGGTCGGGCACCCCCAGTATCAATCTTGTGCTGGACCACATTAGTTCGACCTCCTTTTTCTTGTCCGGTATCGAAGATGTCATGGTACTTTTTGACTAAATCTCTTAGTTTGGGCTGTTGAGCTGGTTTTATATCTTTGGAAGAGATGGCAACTAATTTTCTAGTTCTGTGGGCAAGTTGTTGGGTTGGCTATATCGTACCTCGTACGCCCGGATTACAGATGAAACTGACGAGCAGTGCCCTAAAATTGTTCCTTTCTTTAAGGTCACTGGAAAGTAATTGACATTCATGACCCTTACCGGTACCAATTTTTCAGCACGTAACAGGGTTTTCCCTAGGGCAATCCCTCGTCCAATTTTCTCATCATGAAGTTTGGGCTCGAACATCACCACGTCTCCACTGCTCGCACTCCCGTCCAGGCGAGCCTCCAGGATGGTTTCAGCCCTCTCAGGTACGCTTACATCCTCAGCCAACAGCACACGGATCAACTCTTCACTTCTCCCATGAAGTACCAGCTCTTCTCCGTTGACACGTAGGACGCCGTCTTTGAAATCCAATTCAAACCCTCTGGAATTCATGATGTCCATTCCGATGATTGCATCGTCTTCGATGTCCGCTACAAGTGCCTGATGTTTCACTTTAGTGCTGCCCAAAATTATTTCAATCGGTAGCTCGCCATATCAGTAGCTGGCTCCCCTGTTGCTGTGCGTAGCTTCAAGTTGTCGGTTCAATTCGTACCGGTGTTCTGGCAAAGGAAGGACCGAGAATAGTCCTAGTCGTCACCTGTATCTGAGCAGCATGGTACAAGGCTCGTTATTGAGGAGACCGTCCACGCAAAACACCTCTGTTCTGTCGTTGCAAGATAGCAACATATGCGTTGTTAACCGGGGCTTGCTGGACACAGGACGACGATTGCCCTTCTCGTCGACCTTCTTTAGTTTCCTGCATCGGAGTCGTGTTTTCGAATGTTGGACATTTGCTAAGCACATGTCCAATTTTGCACAATTCCAGCATCTTATCTGTCTTTTCTCAGGCAAAACTTCCTTAATCACTTTCCTTATGGCAGCTTCCAAATTAGCAGGCTCCTGTGAGTCTTCCTCAATCATTCGGACTTTACTCTGGCTTTTGCAAGATTGTTTCGCTGCCTCGAATTCCAAAGCGCGTGCCAGTGCGTCTACGAGATGTGTTGGACGGGCTAGTGTCAACGCTTGTCTGGTTTCTTGGTCACGGAGTCCATCCAGGAATGCTTGAACCGCTAGTCGCTCCATTACATTTTCTGGTGTGGCTGGATATGCGAGACGAACCAAGCGTGCAATGTCAGTTTCGAATTCTTGTAAGGATTCGCCCGATTTTGGCAGCGATTTTTCAGCTGGGAGTGGTATACGTGTTCCAAATGGGCGTGGCCATATCGTAATTCTAGATGGTTAATCAGCTGATCATAGTCCTCCTGTTCTTGGGCGGTGAGGTTTGTAGAATATTTGTCGCTTCTCCACGTAATGCAAGTGTCAGTGCTACAGCTCTTTCCCCTGCATTCCATCCGTTTGCTTTGGCCGCTGCTTCAAACTGCCGGCGGTAATTGGCCCATGGAGTTTTCCGTCGAACTGAGGCGGCTTCATGGAAAGCTTCCTATTTCTGAAATGACCTTGACATCTTTTATTCCCTCTTGAACTTTATCAAGTTCAAACTCAAGTCCAGCATTGCATTTTCGTTAACCATCTCTGTGGAGGGCGCACTATTAATTCGTTTTTCCAGCTTACTGATCGTTTCCTTCATTTTGTCCATTTCTGCCTCGACCCCATCTTTGATTTTATCCACCTCCGTGTTCATTTGCTCCCTAATTTTATCTATCTCTGTCTCAACGGTTCCCATTCTTTCTTCTAGAAAATTAGCCACACCACACAATTCTTTTTTTAGGCCTTCTGTGTTTTCCAGGAACTTCTCTTCCAGGCTTCTTGAATTTTCTAGGAGCTTCTCTTCCAGATTTCTAGCATTTTCTTCCAGGCTTCTTGAATTTTTTCTTCAAGTATTTTGTTCACTTCTTTCAAGGATTCTATTATCGGACTCAAATCATCTCCGGGAACTTTGAATAAAAATGTTTCGGGGTCCTCACCTTCTTGGATAAGTCCTTCTGCAAGTCTTTCCTGGAGTACTTGCTTTTTACCCGTTGTTTCCAGTTCCCTTTCCTCCTATTCCTGTTTCAATTCCGCTACCTTCAAGTCCGCAAGACGCACTTTTCTTGAACACATTTTGTCTTTGACGAGGTATCAGTCTGTTTCACACGAAAAGTTTATCAGTTTGTTAAAATTCACTTCGCGAATTCTTTTCCACGGGCCACCAGTCTATTGTCTGTTTCACGCGAAGAGTGTAACAGTTTATATTCCCACGCACAATTGTCCACTTCGCGAAAACCGGGCCACGTCTATTCTCGGTTTGAAAGTTCTTTTTTCCTTCCTTGAAAACCGGGCCACTGTCTATTTTCTGTTTCGAAATGTAAGTTTATATTCCCACGCACAATTGTCCACTTCGCGAAAACCGGGCCACTTCTTTTTCTTCCGAATGTTTTCTTCGCGAAAACCGGGCCACTGTCTATTTTGGGCGTACAAAAAGGTCTATCAATTTATTTTTCTGACTATCCACTCCACGATCACTTGTTTATTTTCAAAATCTCACTTCCGACACCAATTGTTACGTAAATAAACTTAACTTGGTTTAATTAATTTATTTAACACTTAATCTACAACTTAATTTATATTACTACGCCACTGAATAGCTCGATCGTATGGGCTCGTTCAGACTGTCTCTGAGACTTGAGGGTTGCCTATTTATCTCCGATACAGCATTCTCGATGTTTCGAATTCTTTCCGTTGGCGACCGGCGTGTTCCAATTGTTTCCAATATTGACCGTTGCATTACGCGGAAGAGGGACTGGATGGTTCTCGAATATCTCCGGGGATGATCTCATCGCTGTCGATGGCGACGCGGGAGGCGACAGGTCCGGCCTAGGTTCGTTACAGTTCTTTCAATACTGCATTCAATGATAATAAATAATTTGATTTGTTTGTACAGGGTGAACAAAAATTATTATTTTATTTCAGTAAGAGAATAACTTTATATCCAACAAAATATAACGTTTAAATAAAATGATAATTTTTGTTCACCCTGTATAAACAAATCAAATTATTCATTATCATTGAATGCAGTATTGAAAAACCTTTACAAGACAACTATATCAATTTTAAAAAATTATCGATTACGTTACCACGTCAAAACTAGTGACATAACCTCTTTAGAATATACATAAAAAAATCGGCATTTAAAAACAACAAACGACTTCTTTCAGGATTTTTGTCAAAAGTATATTGCTTGCGAAATATCGAATTTGTTCCACCGTTTGAAAACTAATCTATTAGCAACATTCTTTCCAATATAATTAATCAAAATCCACATTATATAAAAGACTTCAAACCTCTAATAAAAAACTTTAAAATCACTACAAACCACATTTTAGAATCCTTCGACGTGACTTCCCTTCAAACCAAAATTCCAATAAAACTTGTTAAAGTTATAATTACTCAAAGATGAACAGATATCGAAAAATGTTTAAAAGTCCCCCTAAAAGATTTCCTAGGAGCTATTGAATCCACCCTCTCATCAACATCAGTTACAATGATTAGTATTACAAACAAATGCAATAGCGCGATAGCACAGTTAGTCATGGAAAATTTAGAAGAATCTACGATACGAGAACTCGATTACCCTTTACCTCTCTACCTACGCTGCGTTGATGACTGTTTACTGATAATACCTGAGAACAAACTAAACTACATAATCAACATCTTCAACAAATTCCAACACAAACAACAATTCACCTGCGAAACCAAAAAATATAAGAAACTCAACTTTTTAGATCTCACCGTACACAATATAAATAATGAAATACAAACTGAATGGCATACCAAAAAAACCTCGATACCTCAATTTTGACTCACACCAAAAAAAATCTATCTTTATTGGAATTGCAGACAGAGCTATAAACTAAAGCAACCCCTTGCATTATCGGCCTATTTCCCTAATTCCCACATTAGGAAAGCTTATAGAAAAACTAGTCAACTGCATTTCTGACGAAACATAAAATCGTTAATAAAGAACAGTTTGGCTTTCAAAGTGGCAAAGGCACTAATGATGCAATTTTCTCACTCATGGAAAAAGTTTATACTGGAATCAATAGTGGCGAAGTTGCTGTTGGAGTGTTTTGCGATTTTTCGAAGGCTTTCGACTGAGTGGATCACGAAATACTGTTGCGGAAGCTTCCTTACTACGGCTTCAGAGGAGTGATACTGAGCTGGTTCAGCTCAAATTTGTCAGGTCGTAGTCAGATGTTGAAAACAAACCATCGCTCAGAAATTGGGAAAATACATAATGGTGTGCCTTAAGGTTCAATACTAGGGCCAACATTGTTCTTCATCTACGTCAACGATTACGAAGCATAAACATCGCAGGAAAATTTACACTATTTGCAGACGATACTACCATTTTTTGGCAATCGGACAATGCAAATGATTTAACTAAAATCATATCCAATGATATGAAGAAAGTAAAGAGTTGGTGTGATTCAAATCGGCTTTCTCTAAATATTTCGAAAACTAATATAGTAACTTTCAGATGTGAACTTGACAATATACCCATTGGGAATGACATCATTGAGAACAAAAGTAGCTTAAAATTTTTAGGAGTACATATCGATAGAAAAATAAAATTTGAAGACCATGTTTATGCCTTATGTAACAAAGTGTCTTCTGGTTGTTATGCAGTCAGAGTAGTCGCAAATGAACTTGGTTTAACAGCAGCTAAGACTGTTTATTTTTCTCTGGTGGAATCTTACCCGAGGTGTGGAATTTCATTTTGGGGCGTATGTAGTGGTTATCTACTGCAAAATATTTTAATTTTGCAAAAACGAGCCGTAAGATATGTGTGCCAATTGAAACATAGAGACTCTTGTAGATTACTCTTCACCACTCATGGAATTCTAACAGTGATTTCTATCTTTATAATGGAAACAGTGTGTTTAATTAAAAAATATTTGAACAAATTTCAATCCTCACCAACCCATTATGTGACAAAGCAATCCAACAACATTAAGTTGCCAATACCAATGACATCAGTCATAAAGGATTCCATTGTCTATAATGGTTGTAAAATGTTCAACCATTTGCCAAAGAATATAATAGAAATAAAATATTTACAATGCTTCAGGAAGGCTGTGAAATGTTTCTTGAGTGATAGACCATACTATAATATACAAGAATTTTATAATGATAATTTTTAAAAAGCCAATCAATAATGTGATTTTAAATTTTATTCAGGGAATATTTCAATGTGACTTATATATTTTATTTATTTTTATTTTTATATTTATATGAATTTACTTTATGGGTTAAGACAAACTTGTTTATTTTCACCAGTATTTTGTACGACTTATATGTTTTTATATATACAAACTGACTTTATGTATTAAGTGAAAATTGATTATTTTAAATGCATTTTGTTTTCACATATAAACTGCGTTATAGATTAAGTGAAACTTTGTCCACAAGATTACTCTTATGGCAATAAAGTATACTCTCTCTCTCTCTCTAGGCTGAAGAAATACTCCAATTGAATAACTTCCTCAAAAATGTTATACATAATATTTTTAAAGAAAGAATAATAAAATTCTACAACGAATGAAATTACCCCATAACAAATTTCACGTTTCCATCCTTACTCAAAAGGCTTATCAGAAAAAAATTGGTAACATACCAAAACCACACGAGTCAGCCACAGAAGACATTATCAAATAATTTCTCAAAACTGAATCCTACAATCCCTCAAAATAAAAAGACCCACATAATATACAAAATCTCATGCAACGACCCAATATGCAGCAGAGTATATATCGGACAAATATCCCAATATATGGAATATCGCCTAAAGTCTCATAATTACGCCAAAACCGCGTCCACAGTTCTGAACGACCATAAGAAAAATACAATCCATGAATTTAACTACACAATAATCAAAATTTCAAACACCAAAAAAAAATTCTTGAAATGATGCACATAATAAAAATCCGAACAGAATAAATAACCGTACCGATATTACGAACCTAAACAAAATATATCACAATCCCATTTAAAAAAGCCACCACTTTCCCAACCCGTGAACCAATCATAACTACCACGCCATCTTTCTAAAAATTAACGTATTTTGAACCGCATAGAAGCTAACGATCATAATCTATTGAGTAGCAAAACAGAACCCTATACCAATTCCCAACCAAGCACAAAAGCCTTGTCAATATCAGTCCAAGTCATCAGTAGTGAAAACAACACTTTAAACAAACACGTGTGTCACCAGATAATTGAATTCTCACACTAGCAAATATATATATATATATATATATATATATATATATATATATATTTCTTATGCTTCCCAACGAAGAAGAGAAAAAAATCAACTCATAATGATCGTATAGCTTTGTTTTTAATCAATTGTTTTAAGTAGGTATACATTATTGTTAACTTTGAGACCAATCAAACATCTTCCACATAATGTAACTTTCAACCTCATCAAACAATATCTTTTCAGAAAAAGAACTCTGAAGAAGCCCCAGACGAAAAATTGGCAATGAATTAAAGTAACTCATTACATATATATATATATATATATATATATATATATATATATATATATATATATATATATATATATATATATATATTTCCATTTCCAACGAAATTTTTGGTAGGCAGCAAAAAATAAAAAATAAAATCGTAAAAAAACACCCTAATATATATATATATATATATATATATAGTGATAAGTATTCGTGACTGGCGGTAATATAGAAGTAATATAATAATTTTATTTATTCTCATGTTAGTAAGTACCTTAATACTATACAATTTCATATTGTTATTCATTATAATTTCAGTCGTCCTGAGGAAGGCAATAAACATAGCCGAAAGCTTGACGAATTTCAAAGAGTTTACTTGAAATAAAGCCCTTTAACCTGACTGCAACCCCACAAGAAATCTACATCTATATATATATATATATATATATATATATATATATATATATATTAGGGTGTTTTTTTACGATTATTTTTTTTATTTTTTGCTGCCTACCAAAAATTTCGTTGGAAATGCCAAAAAAAAATCCCTGGAAATTTGGGCTCCTAATATTAACATTAAGTACTTTCCCGGAGCGTGGGAAGATTTCCCATTCGAAAGACACGTGAACTTTGTTTTTTATTTTTCGAATATCTATAACTCAGCGGCATTCCATGCTATCATATCGTACCAAAGCGCGATTCACTCAGGATTACATGTTTTCTACAGTGTATTCACGTAGTGTAATCTGCACTGTAAGATTGTCGTCACTGGGAAAATTTAATTTCCTACAAAAAAATTCTATAAACCGAATCGTAAGTTTTTTGGAATTAAAAAATTGGAAAAAAGGGAATAAACTTGTAGAAAATTTAATTTCCTACAAAAAAAGTTCTATAAACCGAATCGCTAAGATTTGTATTTCTCGAGATATAAAGCGTTAACTTTGTCGTAATATTTGTCCTAAGTTTGATTCAAATTCTCAAAAATTACGCTACAAAGTTCAGGCTTTATATCTCGAAAAATATCAATTTTAGCGATTAGATTTATAGGACTTTTTTTGTAGGAAATTAAACTTCCTACAAGTTTCCCATTTACATTTTTTCCATTAATCCAGTCATCTGTGAGGTAACGTCAAAAAAATTTCTACAGAAATCAGATTTAGTGACCCGTACAATCTTACAGGTGCAGATTACAGCTACGTCGCAATAGGCACTTTTGTAGAGCATGTAATCCTGAGTGAAGCGCGCTTTGGTTCGATATGATAGCATGAAATGCCGATAAGTTATACAGAGTGGCCACTTTTTAATGGGATTGTATTGGTAACTTTTAAACCATAAGAGTTAGGAGGTCGGTCGAATGGAGAAAAAGTTGCATTCATAGAAGCATTGTCAAGCAACTCAAACAAATCGAGATTATCAGGGCCGGTTATTGAGATATCATAAGAAAAGTAAATTCTGTCATTTTGATTTTTCTTTTTGTCCCACTTTATTTCGAATATTATCAAAAAATGTCACAGAAGTTTTTTATTCGACAGTAAATTATACCCATTTTGACATAATCAGATTCCGTATCCAACGTTTCGTACGCTCTGGGCCACCCTCAACCTCATTTTTTTCAATACGGACCTGCACATTTTATGACACTTTTCGAAATTACTTTTAACGCTAAATTCAACGATATATCATACAATGTCATTCAAAGTTGATTTTCAGGTGATTTTGACCCTTATCCAAATTTCTTTGGCTCGGATCTGTATTACATTTAGGTACCTTTAGTTTAATTAACAACATGCAACACATTTCGATAAGAAAATCAACTTACTCATCTTCAACTGAATGGAACGTAACAGAATCAAAGCAAGAAACAAGTAATAATTATTTACAAATTTCAAGAGGTGAAAAACCTAATTCATAATAATTAAACGAAACTATCATTTAATGAAAGAAAAATCAAATGATTATTCGAAAGTAAATGATGAACATTAATGAAGTAAGTGTTCGAAATGTCCACCATTTTGTAAAATGCACTTTGCGGTTCTGGAACCCATATTTCTTATACATTTGCTTATTTCGTCTCCTTGAATACCTTCCAATACATTCTCAATCTTCTCGCGAGGAATCATTATTATTGGATTTGCCATTTGTTCCGTTGAAACAAATTACAGAATCGAACTTTATTTTGTGATCTTTACGATATAATTTCTGCAAGGCTTGGTATTCAAATTTAAAATCATTGTATTCGCGTCTCTTGACTATTTTATTAACAGCAGTTTTTGATAAATTGCATTCACTGGCCACAGTTCTCGATTTTTTTTCTGGGTTCAATTGAATTTGGGTCAGAACATTGATATCGTTGATAGACTTGTTTTTTCTCACATACACACAACTCTAGGTTTATTGAATGTATTATTTTCAAGTAGTAGGCCGTGGATAAAAAAGAACATAACAAGAAATGTCATATTATTTGTCACTTCGTTTATTATTGTGTCACAAGAACTTGACATTAAATACTTCTCTGAGTGATTTCAATTTAACTAATTCGATATGGTAAGATACAAAAATGAAGAGAAGAGAGATATGTACGAAGTGTACATAAAACTAGATAGAAATTCGTTCAAAACACAACAAAGGTATGGTGAATTATATCCTGAAAGAACAACACCAAATATTGAAATGTTTCGACGTTTATCTACAACGTTACTTGCACATAATTCATTCATCAAACCTAGAGGTCCTCATGTACGACGAAACGAGCCTATCAATGACATCAATGTTCTGGCCCAAATTCGAATGAATCCAGGAATAGGATCGACAACTATGGCCAGTGAATGCAATTTATCAAAAAGTGCTGTTAATAAAATACTCAAGAGACACGGATACCATGACTATAAATACCAAGCCGTGCAAAAACTATATCGCAATGATCCTGAGAGAATGTTGCAATTCTGTAATTGGTTTCAACGGAAGGTGTGGAATAACAACAATTTTGCGCACAATATCATTTGGGGAGACGGAACGACATTCACAAATTCTGGCATGTTCAATCGAAGGAACAAACATTTTTATGTCACAGAAAATCCTCACTTAATTCATGAAGTTAGACATCAATATCGTTTTTCTTTGAACATATGGTGCGGTTTGTTGAATAATAAATTACTGGGACCCTATTTTATTGCCGGCAACCTAACCGGAGCAAAATATGTAGAAATTATAGAAGAAATGTTGGATGATCTCCCTATACGGTATCGGCGTAATAGTCCATGGTTCCAACAAGACGGATGTGGTCCACACAACTCAAGAATAGTCACAGACTATCTAAATCGAACTTTTCCCGATTCATCGATTGGAACAAGATGTTCAGTAGCATGGCCTGCCAGATCTCCGGATTTGAATTCGCTGGATTTTTATTTGTTGGGATATCTCAAAAATAAAATTTATGATACTACGAACCCGACAATAGAGATTCTTCGCGAGAAGATTGAGAATGTATTGGAAGGTATTCAAGGAGACGAAATAAGCAAATGTATAAGAAGTATGGGTTCCAGAACCGCAAAGTGGACATTACGAACACTTCATTAATGTTCATAATTTACTTTCGAATAATCATTTGATTTTTCTTTCATTAAATGATAGTTTCGTTTAATTATTATGAATTAGGTTTTTCACCTCTTGAAATTTGTAAAATTATTACTTGTTTCTTACTTTGATTCTGTTACGTTCCATTCAGTTGAAGATGAGTAAGTTGATTTTCTTATCGAAATGTATTGCATGTTGTTAATTAAACTAAAGGTACCTAAATGTAATACAGATCCGAGCCAAAGAAATTTGGATAAGGGTCAAAACCACCTGAAAATCAACTTTGAATGACATTGTATGATATATCGTTGAATTCAGCGTTAAAAGTTATTTTGAAGAGTGTCATAAAATATGCAGGTCCGTATTGAAAAAAATGAGGTTGATTGTGGCCCAGAGCGTACGAAATGTTGGATATGAAATCTGACTATGTCAAATTGAGGATAATTCACTGTCGAATAAAAAACTCCAGTGACATTTTTTGATAATATTCGAAATAAAGTGGGAAAAAAAGAAAAATCAAAATGACAGAATTTACTTTTCTTATGATATCTCAATAACCGGCCCTGATAATCTCGATTTGTTTGAACTGCTTGACAATGCTTCTATGAATGCAACTTTTCTCCATTTGATCGACCTTCTAACTCTTATGGTTTAAAAGTTACCAATACAATCCCATTAAAAAAGTGGCCACTCTGTAGATATTTAAAAAATAAAAAACAAAGTTTACCTGCATTTTAAATGGGAAATCTTTCCACGCTCTGAAAAAGTACTTAATGTTAATATTAAGAGCCCAAATTTTCAGGGATTTTTTTTTGTTGATATTTTTAACAAAATTTTTGGTTTGGAGCAAAAAACAAAAAAAATTGTCGTAAAAAACACCCAAAATTATATATATATATATAATATATATATATATATATATATATATATATATATATATATATATATATATATATATATCCAAACTGACAGTATTTTTGAGTTCTGAGGACCATTATCTGCGAAGATATATCACACATAAGTTGATACTCGATTTATTCCACCATTCTCACCAAAGTTACACGTTTTTTATGAATTGCTGATATACCTGAAGAAAGCTGTCAGTTTGTATGTTTCGTTATCTGTAACTAGTGTTCTCCAACGAAAAATGATCGACAAATCGCTTCCTAACCTAATGAATTTACTTTGACTTCCACCTCTAAAAGAGTATGTCGCACTTTCAATTTTGTTTTACATAAAAACTTTTTAACAAAAAATCAAACCGACGAAACAATCAACTGAGAAGCCAAAATTAAAATAAACTTTCTTAGACTTAATGATAATTGAGCTCCTAAACTAATGTGGGTGACTAATTTTGAGTCGGCGCCAAACAAACTAGCAATAGGCGAGATCACAAATTCACAAATTTGCTTCATATTTGCTTGAAGATGGAATATAGTGATAATATATTATGTATGCATAGTTTTTCCCAAAAGATATTGTGTGATATTCGAATAAACGCTGCTCTAAAACCCTCAAATTCAGTGAGACATTCAAACACAGCGATATTGCCGCTTCTTTTGACGTCATAAGTCCATTCATTAGGCATGTTCCTGAGTTGCAGTGTCACTATTTTGCGGAACTTCTGAGAAAATTTATTCTGTTTCATCCTATGAATAAAACAAACTTGCGTCAGAAGACTTCGTATTTGATAGCGTCCTTGGTTTAGTTATTCTTGAATAATATGTATTATACCATGCTATGTCCTTATTTTTTCGGCCTGCTCATATAGTAAAGAAATATTATGAATAACGCTCGGCAACCCTGTAATTCCTGCACGCTTGGCAATCGGTTTGTTGCCAGTGTCACTATTTTGCGGAACTTCTGAGGAAATGTTATTCTGTTTCATCCTATGAATAAAACATTACTTGTGTCAGCATATGTTATATTGAAATAGAGACTTGGTATTTGATAGATGTTCTTGATTTAGTTATTCTTGAATGATATGTATGTATACCGAGGGCTATACCATTATGTTTTCGGCTTGCATACATTGTTGAAGAATATTATGAATTACGCTTGGCAACACTGGAATTCTCGGCGATAGGCGATAGTTCTGAGCTTGTGAAGTCACATCCTGGCGCGGTTTCCGCAGTGTTCAAATAGAAACATTTCTTTGGGATTTTCTTTTTGAAAAACTACTTCGAAAAAAAAAATTTTTTAAAATGCAACCACTTTTTTTGTCGTTTTGGACATTGTGGTATTTTTTTCCAGAAATTAGTGATCCCGCCTATTGACATAGGTAAAGCGTAAAATGATGGCAGCGGGATGCACGGCGGCGTTTTGATTACATCTTCAAAGTAATATAATGATCTTTGTTAGATGTTTGTTTGGCGCCGACTCAAAATTAGTTCTTACGTTAGCTTAGGAGCTCAATTATCATTGAGACTAAGAAGGTTTATTCCATTGTTAGCTTTTCAGTGGATTTTTTCGTCGGCATAATTTTTTGTTGAAAAGTTTTTATTTTTCACTTTTTTGTGGCTAATATCAACTAATTACTATCCACTCAATAATCCCCTATTTTTCCTCCCTTAGGGATAGATGATCCCTTTCCAAATCCAAAAATGACCAACTCTGAGGTATACCCTGTCCATTAAAAAAAGAATCATGTAAATCGGATAACCCAGTACAAAGTTACGAGTGGTAGAATCGGTTAACGGGTAAAAATTCAGTGGATGAACGATAAATATCCCCTATTTTTCTACCCTTAAGGGTGACACTTTCTTTTCAAATCCGAATGGGACCAACTTCTATGTATACCATGGCCAATAAAAAAATCATCGAAATCAAACTGCTCTGTGAGAAGTTATGCGTGATCATACATAAAAAAAATAAAAAATGTACGCATCGACTAGGGTACCTCCTCCTTTTTGATTTCGTCGGTTAAAAATTGAGAAGTAGAAAGCCAAAAAGTTCCCTTAAATTATTTTCCTTTTCAAAAATCGTCGTAGGATTAAAAAAGAACTAGATCCATCACTGCTCCCATTTCTTGCTCTTACACTAACGCAACCTCTTTCCCTGATCCATTAGATCTGAAATAACGGCAAACCTATAAAATCAAAAAAGCAGGATTTATACCATTCTAATAAATACACACTAATGGTCCTCAAATGCCAATAATTTTCAATCAGTGTCGTTCCTCCCAATTCGCTTTCTAGCTGCTTTCTGAAACTGAGAGCGTAAATTTCGATGGACAGTTAAAGCCGCCCTTACGAGAACAAAACTTTCCAATCAGAAAGTTTCCCACCCCGCATAAGTTTACGCGGCACTATCAAATTGAATTCTACTGATTTATAAATACTTTATAGAACGCTACCTGACTCTACTGCTTTGAGTTAATTTAATATAGCAGGTGTTTTCTCAAAACCAAGTAAAACAAACTTTCCTCAGTGGAATGAAACAGCTGAAAAAAAAAATTAATAAAAAAAAACTTTTTAAAGACAAGCTTCTGTTCAAATGTACGAAGGCGTAGAAGTGCAACACTTTTTTTTTTACAATTCCGACTTGTAAGTCGGAATTCTGACTTGTATCTCGGAATTACGACATAGAGGTCTGAACAATAAAAAAACTTCGAACAAATGAGATTATTATAACATAACATATATACATATATATATATATATATATATATATATATATATATATATACAGGGTGTATCAACGATGCGTGGGTGGACGATAGCTGCTTCCCGATTTGAGATTGAGGAAGAAATGTCTCAAATAAAAGTTGTAGAAAGTAATCAAAGCTATGTTTCAAAAATAACTACCAACATACAGGGTGTTCAATGTATGACTTATCAAAGTTATGTTTTTAAAATGAAATATCCTATACATTTTCACTCGATTGAATTGCAATTGCGTCTATTTAGCATCCCATTACTTTTCAATGATGACTCAGTAAACAAAATGTACTTCAGAAAATTTGGTTCCTCGCGAATGAAATTCAATACCTATATTTTCGCAATAGCGAACTCTGGTATCATGGAGCTCTTGATGTAATTCAATTCGGTATTGGTGGAATTTATTTTTTTATCAATATTCTGTTCATGGTGTACTAACACGAGGATTCTCTGAAAGCATCACCGCTAACTTATTCTCTTCATTCGTTCCAATTTTATTTACTACTTGCCTTTTCTTGTGCTTGACACTGCCTCTGTTTCCTCAGATCTTTCTTTAACCCTCCAAAAACTCTCTGGTCGTATAGACATTGAATCAGGATATCGAACTGCATACATTTTACTGGCTAATACACAATTTCTATCAGTCAGTCACAGTTGAAGCGAAAAAATATTAGATTTCAGCTATAAATGCACCTACTCGATAATTGAAGGTCGAATTTGTTGACAATTCCTATAGCATTCAAATGTTTAAAGGATAATTTGATATAATTGATAATATGATTTACATTCTGGGTGGATTTTACAGAAACTGCTTTTCGAAGGAGAGATTTGTGGAAACAGGAAGTGTAAAGCACAAGAAGTAAACAAAACGTGGGAGGAATGGAATAAAAAGCAGCGATGATGTCGTAAACTGTTGGGAATATTCACGTTGGTACAAGAAAAATCGCAAATGATAACATTTTTGGAGGGGCATCAAGGTCCCAAGTCCTCACAGTCCTAGATTTATATCTCTGGGAATATGTTAAAGGAGAGGTCTACCGCGAGAAACCAACGACACCAGAAGATATGAAGAATAGAATTGGGGAAGTTTTTCGCTCTACAAGATCAACTTTGATTGATATCCGAAGAGCAATTGTAGATAGATTCAATTTGTACATAGCTCAGAATGGAAGATTGTTTGACCATCTACTGTGAATTAACGCTTTTTTAAATTGTTTGGGTTTATTTTGTGACCTTTTTTGTTCAGCATTGGATAGAAAAACCGTTATTGCCGTTATGATGATTTTCCATACTTTTCTCAAGAATTAGATACATTTGCGATGGAAATCTAGTAGGCAAACACAACATTTTCTGCAAACCCATAGTGTGGACTATTCTGATTATTAACAGGCTGTTCCATTTGAAAAAAGCTGAGAAAAAATTGATCCCGAGTTTTGGTTTGTCCCTGTATGAGAAAAGCGCTATATGGCGAAATCATGAATACGAATTGAAAATACACCATCATCAAGAATAATAAGTGGAAAAATTCTCCCATTTCAAATTATTGATTTTGAGATATTTGGTGTCGAATGAATACATTTTGTGACATAAATTCCATCATAACTTCTGATTCACCTTGTATAAACCCATACAACCCTTTATTTTTGAGAAACACTCTTTCGAACGAATTCAATCTAGTGAAATGATAGGATATTTCATTTGAAAAAACATAACTTTGATAAGTCACACATTTATCGAACACCCTGTTTTTTGGTAAGTTTTTTTGAAACAAAGCTTTGATTGCTTTCTACAACTTTTATTCGTGACATTTCTTCCTATCTCAAATCGGGAAGCAGCTATCGTCCACCCACGCATCGTTGATACACCCTGTATATATATATATATATATATATATATATATATATATATATATATATATATATATATATATATATATATACATATATGTTATTTTTTAATGATCTCATTGGTTCTGTTTCTTTATTGTTCTGACCTCTATGTCGGATTTCCGAGATACAAGTCGGAATTCCGACTTACAAGTCTAATCCCCAGATTTGTGAAATAAAAGAAAGTGTGGCACTTCTACCCCTTCGTACAAATGCGCTAAAAAGTAAAAATTATTGTTTTAGATGTGCGACGTAGGTTATTCGTGAGTTATAAATTCAAAAGCTTGTCGCTTTTGTATTCGAACTGAAAACTTTGCGCGACAAGCATTTGAATTTATAACTGACGGAATAACCTTGTCTTTGAAAAGTTTTTTTTTATTAATTATTTTATTTTGTGTTTTTTAGTAAGTACGCCTTAATCTATGCATTTTTGTCAATGCATTGTCAGTATGAGGCCATTTTCCTGTAAGTTCTAAGCTATCTAGTTCTTCAATGACTAGACCATCTAAACATTAACTCGCACGCCATCCTGGAGCTGCCATCTTCAATTTATGAATTCTGACAAAAAATAAATATTCCTTCGACTAAATTCGTAATCTCCGACCCCAAAAACCCCGACATACCAATTTTGAATAGAAATGGTCCATTGCCATAACCATCTTGGAGCCGCCATCGTGATTTCATGAATTTTGACAATAAATTCATAATCTCTGACCCCAAAAACCTCCACATACCAATTTTGAATAGAATCGCGCCATAATCACAGAGATCGTCCGCTACCTTGGAACCGCCCTTTTGATTTTATGAATTTTGACAAAAAAATCGTTCAATCTCGACAACCCCCACATACCAATTTTGAATAGAATCGAACGATAATGACAAAACATTCATAATATTCTACCATCAAAACCCCCACGTACCAATTTTGAATCGAATCTAGTGCGTTCAGAGCATTTAGTGCGTTCCGAAAATTATAAATGTCGTATCTATAATTTGTGCATCCACATTTTTATCCTTGACGGTAGGTATTCGCACTCTGAGAGGTTTATTTCAAGTTCGAGGAAGACCACAAGCCGTCTGATGATTGGAAAATCATGGAACAGCTGTAGGCGGATGGTGAGCTCCCCTGAAGTTGAAACAAAACTCTCTTTCTTCTTTTGTTATTTGTTTGCGTTGCTCTGAACGCACTAGAAGCCTGAATTTTGGTGTTGTGGATTGGCCTATACTGACATTTGTTGGTGACCTATCGATGTTGCACGAAATTTCCTGCCTTCGAACTCACAGCACTAGGTTGAGTTTCACTCCGCAAATTATAGATGTCGCATCTATTATTTTGTGCATTTCACATATATATATATATATATATATATATATATATATATATATATATATATATATATATATATATATATAAACTTTCGTTCTATAAATAAATTGAAGGCCTCTGGCCTCTGAACGTACGTGCGAAGTTATAAGGAGGTCAAAAGTACGCGAGCTGCTTCCATTCAAGTACGGAAGTTCTTACATGTTCGAACTTAACGGTGAGCCATTCTGAAAAAACTTTTCGAGAATCCAAAAAATATATTATAAATTCCTTGAACATTGAATAATGTTGCAATTGAATGAAAGAGCAATTGCTTTATACTCGTACATTCTCGTGTATTGCAGTTTTGTTTTTATTTTCAGGGCTAAGCGACCTACAAACCATCCTGTTGACCAGTTTAGCTACGCTGATTTTCTTAGTGGCTGTATTTTTCACTGCTTTTGGAATAAGGTGAGTATTGCTTAGATGTAAGTTACATCAGATAACTTTATCCCCGAGGATCACCCACTATTAAAAAAAAAACAAAAAACTATAGAATATCTATATCAAAAATTGAGAAACTATTATACTTTTATCAAGTGCAACAGCAATAATCACATAGTGCCTTTACTGAGCCCATAGTAATTACTACTATAAGTAACTTTCCCTACTATCGCGTTGACTGTGCATTCGTTTGTTTGGAGAATTCCCTATTCCTACAGCGTAAACAGGATGAATTCGTCGTTAACTTCCTATGATGAAAATTCCGGGTATTTTTTGCATGCAAAGCAGCTTCCTTAACTTCGCCGTATTTATTACCAAAACCTCCTCTCGCCTGGGTTTCGGAAACGGGTATAAATTCATTCTCGGCAATATTTTCCACTTAATTAAACACTTTTCGCCTCAATTTTGTTTCTGCAAAACAGTTCCTAACTTTGTTCCTGAAGTACATCACTTACAGGTAGCGTAGGACAAAAACAGCAATTACAAGGGGAACCACAAGTGAATAATTTATCTCCGGTATACGTAGTTAACCTATGCATTCCAAAATAAAAAAGGATTTCCAGACAAAACATTTTGCAAGATAAGAGTATGATTAAGATGACATAAATACATTTCAATTCTGCCATTTTCTTGTTTTTGTTTCAGTATAAGTATGCAAATGCGATCCATCCGGCAGAAGTCGTAATTTGCAGTTGTCCCAGTGAGCAGGGTTAATGCAGATTCATTGAGAATTCTCTCTACATTTATCCTACACACAAATTCCTCATTGGACTGCTTTCCAGAAAAAAAAAATATTTTTTCCGTATTTTGTCATTCTATCCTGTGGTCGTCATTAAATTTGTTCCCAGGATCCCTAATCAGTTGAATTTTACGTATTTATGATGTTCGTTGTGGCGTACTTCTGATGGTCCGGAAGTTTCACCTATGTAACTGTAACTGGCGCACACACAAGCTATAGGTTATATTCGAGAAAATTCGCCATAGCTTTCCTGGTGACCATTTGTGAAGAAACAATGTGTATAAAGATGAACATTTTGATAGAAAACAAAACTTTAATCATTTTCTCAAACATAACGTATCGGAATTAACTCGATATATAATTTAAAATATGAAAAAATACGGTTGACTATAGTATTGGAGGTATGTTATGTATGAGGTATGGCCAGTACTGTTCTGCCCTTTCACTTGCCTTTTGTGATATTTCTTGCGTCTTTCAGATATTTCCGTGCAAGTTTAATGGACCCACAGACGACATATTATGTATTGACGAAAGTCTTCAACCGGCTGCGTATTAGTAATTTTCTTCGTTTCCACAGCAGTCTTCCTCTTCTCTTTCTTCATTGTCAATGACATCATCGTAAATAATCCACATCGTATATATATATATATATATATATATATATATACTATAATATTTTATACTATAATATTTGTGTTGATAATCTTGAACCTGTTTATCTTATGTTTGTGTTATCTCCTTGGGATTGACGCTCAGAAAAAAAAAATTGGTACAAATTTTTTTTTTTCCTTGGTTTTGTGTTTTTTTTATTTCCGACGTTTCGATGGGGGATCCCTCGTCTTATTCATGGAAAACATTATAAGGTGCATGAAAAATTACATTGGAGCCGTAAAATGTGGGGTGATAAAAATATATTAGTACCTAACACAAACAGATGATAGACATTATCTGAACATGAGTTCGGCAGAGCTCTTGTTTTTGGTTATTGTTTGGCCATAGTGTGGTGGCAGGTTTTTTGTTACAATCATTTGTCTTTATTTTGAACTCAAAAAGCAACGAGGTATCCAGGGCTCTGCCCTTGATTATATTTCGGTTTAATTTTCGCATTCGAAATATTTCTTGAACGTGCGATACGGATGATGGCGTGTTTTCTTTTGTGAAATAGTGGCTATCAGTTTCTATCTGATTTGGGCTGTCAAAACTCATTGTCGGTAATGTTGGAAACAATATATTCGCAGGCGTTTGTTTAAGACTGGTATGTCTCAAGTGGAAATATGTTATTAAATCTGTTCTCATTTTGACATGAGATCTGTAATGATGTTTCTGGTTTTTTGTTTTTGGTAGGTGCCGCTGTAATTGCTTTGTTATATCCATATTGAGATAATTTGGTTTGATTATATGAGGGGATGGTGTGCCGAAATTGATGGTGGTAGCTTTTATCACTACAATTTTTTATTGAATATTTTTAAACTCAATAAAAAAAGGGGCGTTGGGTTTATATCAAATTGAAATACATTTTCTTCAGGTTTGTGATTTCAGGTTTGTCGTTTAAGGCATTTGGCGTGTTTTTTATGTGGATCATTTATAGAATTTCTCTTTTCCTAGTGTTATGTTCTGTTTTCAATATTTTTGTCCTGTTGTAGTCAAACTCATGGGTGGTGGTTCGTTTGTGTTTGTTAAGTGCCGTAGAGGCGTTATCTGTGAATTTGTGGGATCTCACAGATCCCACAAATACACACACAACGCCCAACAGTAGCAAATCTGGTTATGGAATATGTTGAAGAAAAGATCATCAAATCACTAACATTCAAACCAATATCCTTCAAACGATATGTAGACGATTGTTTAACATATTGTTTTCCTACTGACAAAGTTAATTAAATTCTAGATTTTTTTTATGAATATAAACCTAGATTGAAAATTACAATGGAAAAAGAAATAGAGAAATAAATAAACTTTCTCGACACAACAATAATACACGACAATTCTGGAAACATGTCCACAAACTGGTTTATTAAACCAAATGCATCGAATCGCTATACAAACTATTTGTCAAACGCACCCCTTAGTTACAAAAAAATGTTATTCAAAATTCAACTGACAGAGCTATAGAGCTTGCTCACCCAAGATTCAGGAAAAGTAATATAGAAATTATCAAGAATATTTTGAACGAAAATAATTACTCCAGCCACTTTGCAGAAAAAACAATAAAAAAACGGATACATATGATCTACAATAAAAATTACAATAAATAAAAGAAAACAACAGCATATATACATTTACCATACATAGACAAACTATCGAATGAAATTAAAAAACTATGGGAAAACACGACATTCCTATATCACACCGAATGCAAAATACGAAAAAGACCATTTATTCAAAATTAATACCAGAAATACAAAAAACAAACAAACCCATACAGTATATAGAATACCGTGTAAAGAGTGTCAAAGTACCTATATATATAGGTCAACAAAACAATATTTGCAAAAACGAGTACAAGCCCTCAAAAACTGACTTACAGCCTTATCCAAACACGAAAAATAAAATCAACATATGTTTGTCACTGCCAACGTTAAAATTTTTACCAAAGAAAGGAATCCAAGAGCAAAAACTTTTCTTGAAATGATACATTTAAAAAAAAAAAAACAACAGCATTAACAATAGAAATGATATCAAAAACTTAAGACAGATTTATAACAACCTTTTTTAACTTTATTTATAGTAGTAATAATGAAAACTGATCTTTACACGATGCCAACAAAATACAGTCAGGCTCATATACTATAACTCAATCTGAACAATTCAGTGTACTTATGAAGAGGGTAAAAATGCATGAAAGATAAACAAACCATTCCCGATAACATCGGAGTCACACACCTACAACAACATTTTTACGATGCAAACGCAGAAATTTAAATAAAATAATTTGGTAAGTGAATACTTATATATATATATATATATATATATATATATATATATATATATATATATATATATATATATATATATATATATATATATATATATATATATATATATATTATATATATATATATATATTTGGCGGAGCTTTCTTAGGTTATTGGATTCTGGGTAGGATATATCTAATATTTCAAATCATTTATGGCAACGTTTCGTCCCTGACCGGGGACTTCTTCAGGCTTTATTTAATTTTTACATGTTCTGAAAAGTTAGTTATAATAGTATTAGGAAGTTTTATCATCATAATGTTCCATGTAATTTTTTTGTTTTTTTTTCCATTATATTATTTAAGAAGTTAATATAACCAAATGGTGCAAAGAAGTTAATATAACCAAATGGTACATGCCTTGGCAGCATTGAATGCATTCTTCAACATGAGAGTTTTCTTTTTCTGTTTTTGTTTATGCTTTGGGTACATTTTGTTTCTGAACTCTTCATTGTGGCAGTGTGTAGATGATAATTGTCGAGTTGAAATGATGTAGGTTGTTGGGTAGGAGCATGCGTCAACTCAATGTGTTCGTAGTTGATTCCTTCTTTGCATACTTCTGGGATAGGGGTGATGGGAGTTGTATTTATATATATATATATATATATATATATATATAAATATTGGTATGATAGTGTAACGAACCTAGGCTGGACCTGTCGCCTCACATGTTGCCATCGACAGCGATGAGATCATCCCCGGAGATATTCGAGAACCATCCAGTCGCTTTTCCGCGGAGAGCAACGGTCGATTTCGGAAACGATTGGAACATGCTGGATCGCCAACTGCCGGAATTCGAAAGATCGGGAATTCTGTGACGGAGATAAATAGACAGCCCTCAAGTCTCACGGACAGTCTGAACGAGCCTATACGATCGAGCTATAGAGTGTAGTAATATAAATTAAGTTGTATATTTAAGTGATAAATAAATTAGTAAAACCAAGTTAAGTTTATTTACGTTACAATTGGTGTCGGAAGTGAGATTTTGAAAATAAACAAGTGATCGTGGAGTGGATAGTCAGAAAAATAAATTGATAGACCTTTTTGTACGCCCAAAATAGACAGTGGCCCGGTTTTCGCGAAGTGGACAATTGTGCGTGGGAATATAAACTGATACACTCTTCGCGTGAAACAGACAATAGACTGGTGGCCCGTGGAAAAGAATTCGCGAAGTGAATTTTTAACAAACTGATAAACTTTTCGTGTGAAACAGACTGATACCTCGTCAAAGACAAAATGTGTTCAAGAAAAGTGCGCCTTGCGGATTTGAAGGTAGCGGAATTGAAACAGGAATTGGAGGAAAGGGAACTGGAAACAACGGGTAAAAAGCAAGTACTCCAGGAAAGACTTGCAGAAGGACTTATACAAGAAGGTGAGGACCCCGAAACATTTTTATTCGAAGTTCCCGGAGGTGATTTAAGTTTGGTAATGAATAAACTGGAAGAAAATTCAAGAAGCCTGGAAGAAAATGCTAAAAATCTGGAAGAGAAGCTTCTAGAAAATTCAAGAAGCCTGGAAGAAAATGCTAAAAATCTGGAAGAGAAGCTTGAAGAAAATTCTAGAAATCTGGAAGAGAAGCTTCAAGAAAATTCTAGAAATCTGGAAGAGAAGCTTCTAGAAAGCCTGGAAGATAAGCTCCTTGAAAACACAGAAGGCCTAAAAAAAGAACTCTGTGGTGTGGCGAATCGTCTAGAAAAAAGAATAGGAACCGTTGAGGCAGAGATGGACAAGATGAAGGAAATAATCAGCGATGAAATCAAAGACGGAATCGAGGCAGAAATGGACAAAATAAAGGAAACGATCAGTAAGCTGGAAAAACAAATTAATAGTGCGTCCTCCACAGAGATGGTTAACGAAAATGCAATGCTGGACTTGAGTTTGAACGTGGATAAAGTTCAAGAGGGTATAAAAGATGTCAAGGTCATTTCAGAAATAGGAAGCTTTCCATGAAGCCGCCTCAGTTCGACGGAAAACTCCATGGGCAAATTACCGCCGGCAGTTTGAAGCAGCGGCCAAAGCAAACGGATGGAATGCAGGGGAAAGAGCTGTAGCACTGACACTTGCATTACGTGGAGAAGCGACAAATATTCTACAAACTCTCACCGCCCAAGAACAGGAGGACTATGATCAGCTGATTAAACATCTAGAATTACGATATGGCCACGCCCATTTGGAACACGTATACCACTCCCAGCTGAAAAATCGCTGCCAAAAATCGGGCGAATCCTTACAAGAATTCGAAACTGACATTGCACGCTTGGTTCGTCTCGCATATCCAGCCACACCAGAAAATGTAATGGAGCGACTAGCGGTTCAAGCATTCCTGGATGGACTCCGTGACCAAGAAACCAGACAAGCGTTGACACTAGCCCGTCCAACACATCTCGTAGACGCACTGGCACGCGCTTTGGAATTCGAGGCAGCGAAACAATCTTGCAAAAGCCAGAGTAAAGTCCGAATGATAGAGGAAGACTCACAGGAGCCTGCTAATTTGGAAGCTGCCATAAGGAAAGTGATTAAGGAAGTGTTCCCTGAGAAAAGACAGATAAGATGCTGGAATTGGCAAAATTGGACATGTGCGTAGCAAATGTCCAACATTCGAAAACACGACTCCGATGCAGGAAAACTAAAGAAGGTCGACGAGAAGGGGCAATCGTCGGCCTGTGTCCAGCAAGCCCTGGTTAACAACGCATATGTCGCTATCCTGCAACGACAGAACAGAGGTGTTTTCGTAGACGGTCTCATCAATAACGAGCCTTGCACCATGCTGCTAGATACAGGTGCGACTAGGACAATTCTCGGACCTTCCTTTGCCAGAACACCGGAACGAATTGAACCGACAACTTGAAGCTACGCACAGCAACAGGGGAGCCAGCTACTGTATATGGCGAGCTACCGATTGAAATAATTTTGGGCAGCACTAAAGTGAAACATCAGGCACTTGTAGCGGACATCGAAGACGATGCAATCATCGGAATGGACATCATGAATTCCAGAGGGTTTGAATTGGATTTCAAAGACGGCGTCCTACGTGTCAACGGAGAAGAGCTGGTACTTCATGGGAGAAGTGAAGAGTTGATCCGTGTGCTGTTGGCTGAAGATATAAGCGTACCTGAGAGGGCTGAAACCATCCTGGAGGCTCGCCTGGACGGGAGTGCGAGCAGTGGAGACGTGATGATGTTCGAGCCCAAACTTCATGATGAGAAAATTGGACGAGGGATTGCCCTAGGGAAAACCCTGTTACGTGCTGAAAAATTTGTACCGGTAAGGGTCATGAATGTCAATTACTTTCCAGTGACCTTAAAGAAAGGAACAATTTTAGGGCACTGCTCGTCAGTTTCATCTGTGATCCGGGGCGGGGCGTACGAGGTACGATTAGCCAACCCAACAACTTGCCCACAGAACTAGAAAAATTAGTTGCCATCTCTTCCAAAGACATAAAACCAGCTCAACAGCCCAAACTAAGAGATTTAGTCAAAAAGTACCAAGACATCTTCGATACCGGACAAGGAAAAGGGGGTCGAACTAATGTGGTCCAGCACAAGATTGATACTGGGGGTGCCCGACCGATCCGGCAATCAGCAAGAAGACTTCCTCTTGCCAAGAAGGAAGAGGCTGACAAAATAGTCAGCGATATGGGAAAAGAAGGAGTTATCGAACCATCTGACAGTCCCTGGTCCCTCCAGTCGTACTGGTGAAGAAAAAGGATGGATCGACACGCTTTGTGTAGACTATCGCCAACTTAATAATGTCACGAAGAAGGACAGTTACCCTCTCCCGAGAATAGATGACACCCTAGACACGTTGGCTGGTTCCACGATTTTCTCGACCCTTGATCTGAAGAGTGGATACTGGCAAGTAGAACTCGCTCAGGAAGATCGAGAAAAGACTGCTTTACCATCGGCTCAGGATTGTGGCAGTTCACCGTTATGCCATTCGGCTCTGTAATGCTCCCGCCACATTCGAAAGATTGATGGAAACAGTACTGAAGGGACTCTCATGGAACACGTGTCTAGTGTATCTCGACGACATAATTGTGGTCGGCAGATCGTTCGAGGACCACGTGAAAACTTGGAGGAAGTATTCCTGCGATTGAGGAACTCCGGATTGAAGCTGAGCCCAAGAAATGCCACCTGTTCCAAAAAGAAGTACGATACCTCGGCCACGTTGTCTCTGGGGAAGGAGTAGCAGTGGATGACCAGAAGATCAAAGCTGTTAAGGATTGGCCCATCCCAAAAGACATTCACCAACTTCGAAGTTTCCTTGGTTTGTGCACATACTATCGCCGATATGTGCTGGGGTTCGCAAACATCGCTAAACCACTGACCAGGCTCACGGAAGGTCAAACAAAGTTCCAGTGGTCCGAAGAATGCCAAGACTCGTTCAGGAAGCTGAAGGGAGCTTTGATTAACGCACCTGTTCTGAGCTATCCCTGACCCAACGGGAGGTGCATTTTGGATACGGACGCCAGCAACGTGGGACTTGAGCTGTCCTATCTCAGATCCAGGAGGGCAGGAGAAGGTCATTGGTTATTTCAGCGAAACGCTCCAGCAAACCAGAGCGCAATTACTGTGTCACCAGGCAGAGCTGTTAGCTGTTGTAAAGGGAGTGGAGCACTTCTACAAGTACGTGTATGGAAGAAGATTCCTGTTGAGAACTGACCATGCAGCTCTCAAATGGCTCTTACAGTTCAAAAATCCTGAGGGTCAAGTAGCACGTTGGATCGAGAGACTCCAAGAATTCGATTTCGAGATCGAACATCGAGCCGGAACTAGCCATAAGAATGCAGATGCCTTGTCGCGAAGACCATGTCCAGATGATTGCTCACATTGCCAACGAGCAGAAGAGAAAGAAGCAACACTTTGTAGAACCGCGGCAATGGATGACAACTGGAATGACAGCAAGATCCAGAAAGACCAAGAGAGAGACCCCGACCTTGGCTTAGTCGTCAGCTGGAAGAAGGGCAATCGAAGACCATCATGGCAGGAAGTCGCAGGTTACTCGCCGGCTGTTAAGTCCTATTGGGCACAATGGAACTCTCTTATTCTGGACAATGGGATCCTGAAACGTGTGTTGGAGGCCGATATTGGTGGGGAAGACAGACGCCAAATAATTGTTCCCAGGAACAGAAGAGAGGAAGTGCTGCGGGAAATCCATGATGGAGTCGCCGGAGGACATCTGGGAGTGACGAAGACCCTGCAGAAAGTGAGGCAACGGTTTTACTGGGCCAATTGTCAAGCTGACGTCCAGGACTGGTGCAGGAAGTGCGCTGTATGCGCTGCTAGCAATGGACCTCGAATACGCCCCAAGGCCCCGATGCGTCAGTACAACGTAGGCAGCCCGTTCGAGAGAATCGCCATTGACATCGCCGGCCCGTTTCCCGTATCCGACCACGGGAATAAATACATCCTGTGGCAATGGACTACTTCAGTAAGTGGGCGGAAGCCTATGCCCTGCCCAACCAGGAAGCCATCACCGTCGCCGACGTCTTGGTGAAAGAATGGATATGTCGATTCGGTATTCCAATGGAGCTGCACTCGGATCAAGGCAGAAATTTCGAATCCAACCTTTTCCAAGAAATATGTCTACTGCTGAACATCCGCAAGACAAGAACCACGGCCCTACATCCGCAGTCCGATGGAATGGTGGAACGGATGAACAGGACGATCAACCGCCACTTGTCCAAGGTTGTCTCTGACCATCAAAGAGACTGGGACCAGTATCTTCATTTGTTCCTGATGGCCTATCGATCCGCAGTACACGAGTCAACCGGTCAAACTCCTGCTAGTATTATAATGGGCCGAGAACTGCGACTGCCTTGTGACCTGAAGTTTGGGATACCGCCAGGACAAGACACTGCGGGAGAGGACTACGTCAGCAAACTTCGGCAGAGAATGGACGACATCCACGAACGAGTCCGGTTGAACATCCAGAGTGCCAGCGATAAAATGAAGAAGACCTATGACATCAAGGCCGACGCTGGAGGATTTAAGGTTGATGACCTGGTTTGGCTGTACAACCCCAAACGTCGTCGTGGACTATCACCAAAGTTGCGGAACTCGTGGAAGGCCCGTATAAAATTGTGAAAAGGATAAACGACCTTGTGTACCGAATCCATAAGCCACCCGAGGGAAACCAAGGGTCGTCCATTTCAACAGGTTGGCCCCATACGCTGGAAACCATGACCAAGTTCGCACCCTCAGCCACCGGAGGATGATATGACGTTCGAGAAGTTTATGTCCTTGTATTCAAACGGGCAGAAAGTTCTACATGGGGTTACTAGAGAGGAGTCACGAGACCTTTCGAGGTGCCTGCTGACTACGCACTAGCGCACTGTGTGGCAGAAGATCTTCGAATGTCCAGGGCATCGCCGTAGTGTTCTCCAAGAAATTTGGTCAACTCCAAACACTGCGGGAGCAGAATCCAGAAGTTGGTGGGGTGCTACAGTTGAAGAAAGGCCAGAGAAACATCTACTACCTAGTTACCAAGAGGCATTCCCAAGATAAACCGTCCTATGAAGATGTCTGGAAGAGTCTCACCAAACTAAGAGATACTATGGTGGACCAGAACCTGGTGGATCTAGCAATTCCAAAATTATCCTGTGGTATTGATGGGTTGGACTGGAGAGTCATAAGAAGTATGCTGGAGGCGATATTCAGATCCAGCGGCGTCAGGATTCTGGTTTGCTGTAACCCTCTTCCACGACCGATCATGAAGACCGTGGAGTGTTACTTCCATCGAACTTCACGGTGCAGATATGGGGAGTCATGCAGATATCGTCACACTCCAAGGATGAAATTTCGGGACGAAATGTCTTTAAGAAGGGGGCAATGTAACGAACCTAGGCTGGACCTGTCGCCTCACATGTTGCCATCGACAGCGATGAGATCATCCCCGGAGATATTCGAGAACCATCCAGTCGCTTTTCCGCGGAGAGCAACGGTCGATATTGGAAACGATTGGAACATGCTGGATCGCCAACTGCCGGAATTCGAAAGATCGGGAATTCTGTGACGGAGATAAATAGACAGCCCTCAAGTCTCACGGACAGTCTGAACGAGCCTATACGATCGAGCTATAGAGTGTAGTAATATAAATTAAGTTGTATATTTAAGTGATAAATAAATTAGTAAAACCAAGTTAAGTTTATTTACGTTACAATAGGAAATGTTTGTCAATATAAATAGAATTAAAAAAAAGAGTCATATAATGGAACTGATACATCATATGAATAGCAGGTATTTATGTTATCGTGATTTTATGCTATGTTAACTTTGCAGTTTTCTGTACATTTTACTCTTCTTGAACCTTGCACCAGTCTCTAGTCAACCGCAGAGATCTCAAAATTATAGCATTGGAACTTTCTTTTTATTATAAGCAAGTTGTCAACAATTTATTTCATTTGAACAACCTTAAAAGGAAAAGACAAATCAAAATTTATGAACAAAATCTAGATCACAACTAGACCAAGACAATACTAAATTTACAACATCCTGTACTGGAAAAATCAAACTTGAAAGAAGATGACAGCTACATGTCAAATAAGTATTCTCATAAAATTAATTAAATGCAAAATTTGGAAGGCAGAAAAATGTCATAGATGAATTTTAATCTACTTTGGATGTAGTATATAAGAAATTGAGAATGTTTCCCTTTTTAACATGTAGAAATAGTTAGTGAATATAAAATACAAGGCACAATTCAGAATAAAAAATTGTGTAAAAGAGAGTGAGCAAAAACATCAAATCTGTGGTAAAAAACAAAACAGTGAGTGTTACCAGAGAGAAAAATAACTGAAGCCAGAGGAGAAAAAAACATTATTTTTGAAGGGCAATACGTACAAAAATTAAGCAACAATTAAAGTGGGAAATATGAAAGCAAACACAATAACTCTGCGATGAGACAGATCAACTAGATGTCCCAATCAAACAGCCATCCAGATATTGCACAGTAAGTTAAAACTCACCTCCAGTAAACAGTAGTCATTGCCGAGGGATCTTTCCACCACTTTCAAAGCAGCCCGTAACAAGGAATTGCTGAATTCATCAACAGGAACAACGAACAGGACACATAGAAGTCAACAACAATAAACCTCAAGGTACTTTTAATAAAAACAAACCAAAATATAGTGCACATTGTTAGACACTCACTAAAAGTTTTCCAACAAACATTTTTACCTACTATTATTAGCAAGTATTATCAATTTCCATTATATAGTGGTACATAATCTATATTCACAATTTAGAGATTATTTAATTGCTTAGGTTAGGTAAACATAAGTTTTCATTGAATGAAAAAAGAAATTATCTGACAGATTTCTGCTCACAACAGAATCCTACTTCTGAGAGAAAAGGAACTCATGCGAACCATAGGCGTCCCGACTGAGCTGGGAAAGGTAAAGAATACAGGTAAAAGAGTATTTGGAAAACGGTAAAGGACAATTCATTATTGTTTGATAACTATTTATTTTTCAAAAGTTTCTTAGCACAAATCAAAAGTATCACACAAAATTACGAATATTTTTAAACAATTTGTTGTAATGAGTGGTTATATTAATAATTTATTTTATCAAAATAAAACCAAAACCACCCATCATTACAATATATATATATATATATATATATATATATATATATATATATATATATATATTTATTATTTTATTATTACAAAAATATTTAGTGAAAGCAATAATTTATTGGAGCAAAGTTAGCCCTTCGACGTTTGTATTTTTCCCTATCGAATTTTATTTTGGATTGTGGAGAATTGCCAAGAAACATTTTTCCACCCGAAAAATCAAACTATGACGAGTGCTTTCGGATCTTAAGACGTGAAAGTTTTCATTATTAATTTCTGAGGTTTGTTCAAACAACTAAGAAAGTGGTTGAAACACACACTTTTTCGATATGAGTTGAAAGATGAATGAAGACGAATAATTATCGTTTTTAATATAACAAATGATCCGAAAATGTCATCAAAGTATGTTCTTTGGAACTTTCACATTCCATTTTGGAAAAACATATATTTTCTTTCGAAATTTCGTCGAGATTCAGTTGCAATATCTTCTTACTGTGCCATTTGGGTCATTATGGATTGATTGCGTATGGCGTCCCATTAGACCAAAAATGAACAGCAAATTCCCAATTTCCATGACCAGTACTTCATTTGGCGACGCTCTCTGAATTCATGATTAATGTTACACTTTTATTCGCAGTTAACATATATTTCACCAGCTCATCCACACTCTCGTGTTTTTATTGGACCATTCAATGAGAAACAAAGTACACTGTTATAGAATTTTATTACCTACATGCAATACAGAGAATATGAGATTTTGTGTGCACTGCATTATTTTGCCAACAGAGACATTCTCTAGGGAAATAAGTTAGGGTGATGGAAGTTCCATCGTAAAGGGTTATTGTTGATCAAGATTTGAAGTCTTTCAATTCGGTTAGTTTTAGAGCCCCCAACAAGCGGCTGCATTTGTTATGAAGTACAGTAGTACACACCATTTGGATGCAGATGGGATGCACATTTGTGTCTTCAGCCTACAACGTATCTGAGCAGAAAAGATAAAAAAAATTATCGTTTGCGGTTGGGGGACTTCCGTCAGGAACGAACGCTTTTTTTCTCTTTCGATACTATTTTTGACGCTGAGCATATGATTTCACTATTGTCCCTCTATAATTTATATAAATAGTAAATAGTAAACACTCGAATCACATGTACTTTAAACGTATGTTAACAGTAAATACTAGAAATAATCAAGAACTATTTAACAGACCGTACGCAAATCACAAAAATAAAAAATACGTTAAGTGACCCATTACCAGTATCCATGGATGTGCCATAGGGAACAGTACAGGGTTTAGTTTTCTTCCTACTTTATATCAACAGCCTGTATAACTTGAAAGATATAGAAAACTCATCTCTTATGCTGATGATACGACAATAGTATTTTTTGGGGAAAATTGGGATGAAACATATGAAAAAGCGAAAAATGGACTCGAAAAAATATACAGCTGGCTAAATGAAAGTATGCTTAGTTCAAATATAGAAAAAACTCAATTCATCACTTTTTCGTCCACAATAAAAGATCAACCAAAAAAAGGACAATATTAGACTTTATGGATACATCTGCACAGATTACTACAACTTCAACCAAAAAAAAAATCAAAAATATAAAGTTTCTGGGTATGATAATGGACCAAAATATTCGTTGGAATGAACAGATTAATTATACTATAACAAGACTCCTAAAATTAATATATAAACTCCACCAGCTAAAAATATCCTGAATAAAAAAAAATATATTGGTGTACGATGCCTTGGCTGAGTCCATTATTTGCTACTGCATTATTGTATGGGGTGGAACTTTCACAACTTGCCTTCACTGCTTAGAAGTTACACAAAAAAACCCTACTGAAAGTATTGTTTAATAAAAACAGGAGATACGGAACTCAACAGCTCTATAATGAAATAGTAGTTTTTCATTTTAAACAGCTATATAGCTATCAATGCCTTATCTGGACAAAAAACTTCACATCCTCTCCAGAAATATATTAACATCATACCCGAAGTACGGCGAGGTAGGTGATGCCTATTTCCTTGCATTGAACCACAATTACCCAGAAATTTGTAACCTAAACTTTTTAACCTACTACCGAAATCAGAAATATACTAAATAAAAATAAGTTTAAAAAATAAGCTGAAAAGTTTGTACAATCACATTATAAGGATATTCTGAAGTCAACTCTCGAATAGTTGTTTCCTTTTTCTCTCTTTTTCCTCTCTTCTTAACCCTAATCTAGAGAATCAATCAATTCATAATTCCTCTTTACTCTGTAGAAATCAATATAAAAATGTACGATAAGAGAATGTTCCACGAAACAAACTATGCTTAGGTGGCTTCTCTTATCAATACAAAAAATATATGTTAAGATCTCATTGAATGAACTCTACCCTACTCTACCCTACTCTCCTTTTAACAAGTTATACAATTTTATTAATTTATTTTTCTAAGTTTGTATTGCACATTCTTGCTGCACTTTCAATTTTTCGAATCTTCATTGGAAAATTGCAATATAACTCACATATAACTAACATATAATTTAAAACAAAAAAACAAATAACAAATATATTTTCTACTTTGCTCCGAAATCTTACATGCGTAAAAGTAATATTCAATTCCATAACGCTCATGTGCTACAATACATGGATAATTTCAAAGACCAAAGGAGCTGCCGTAAAACGAGGGTTCAATTCTCAACGCGACCATTTTTTTATGCTTATTTATATTTTATGTTTGCTGTGAGTACTAACATTTCAAACACATTTCATTCGGTTACTCGATTGGCCAGGTTTTCTTCAACTCCGAATGTAATTCGATATGGAGATTGAGATTGTTTATTTTTGTATATTTTCGTCACGTGAGGAAAAAGCGTTATGCTCCCTCCATGGTTCCCAACGATCCAATAAATCAATTAATTTCGACGTAGCAGAATATGCTGCCATTAATCTCATGTATGCAACATTTTGTGTTTCTTTTTTCTCAATATTTTTCCCTTTGAAAGTTGACGTTTTCTATTCCGTCACATTTAATTGTCATTACTATACCTATATATCCTTTTCTCAAACTCCTATTTGTTTTATTATATCAAATTGACGTGCCACATATTCAATGTAGACCAGTAATCCAACTTCAGTATTCAAAAAACATAAGAAATTATTCCCCAAAAAGGATATAATCATCTAAACACACGTTACATAGAAATATAGAAGAAACAAAAATATCTTTCACGTATTACCACTCAACGATAATATCCGACGTGTATTCCCATAGATATCCTGCCGCTCATGTATCATTAGTCCAGTCATTATAGTAAGTTCACCTCGGAATTCGAGATACCCAGCTGTAAGTCTGTAAATACTTGTATATTGACACCCTAAAAGTTGTCTCAAAACCTACATATGGTAGGGTGTAAGCAACTATTAAATTTCAAGGTCAAAGGTCACAAAAATCTTTTTTTGCGCTTTTTTTGGAAATATCTCATTTCCTATGGGTTTTTTGCTATTTGTATTCATCATCAATATTGTAGAATACAAAATTTTCTACAAATTTTGTGAAAAAAATTTTTTTATACGGTGAACCGTTTTCGAGATAGAGGGCGGAGAGCGCGCGGTCACCGCATCACTTCAGGTCAACCGGTGCCTCCGGTCGAAAACGCGCCATATATAGTTGATGAACTATCAATAAATCAATGATTATAAATATTTGTCAATTTTTATTAACTATTATATTATATTTTATCATTTTCTTCATGCATTAAATCTATATCTATTCAATAATAACCGTTTACTAAAATTAAAAAATAATTAAGAGAAAAACAAGCCAGAGATGATGCGGATGTTCTTATTGTTGAAACTGCAATTGAAGAATCAAAGTCTAAAAAAACTGCAGTTATAATAGGACAAGATATTGATTTACTTGTCATTTCAATTGGGCGTATACTGTCTTACGAACAAGAAATTTTCTTTAAAAAAGTTGGGAAAGGAAATGTGAAAACGGAGATATACTCGACTAAAAGTTTTGATAATTATCCTCATTCCAAAAAACATATTTTATTTCTGCACGCATTAAGTGGCTGTGACACAACTTCTGCGCTTTTTAAAAAGGGAAAAAATCATTTTAAAAGTTTTTGAGGAACTGACAAATTTGGATGAACTAGCTGCAGCATTTGAGGAAGAAAATTGTTCGGCCCAGAGATTATTAGAGGGTGGAACTCAAACCTTATTGGCAGTCTATAATGCTCCGAAATCTGTGAAAAGTCTCGATCATCTTCGTTATACGCATTACGTCAAGTCTACAAAACTTAATAAACCTGTGCAGCTTTCAAATATTCCACCAACAAGTACAGCTGCTCATCAACATTTCAAACGTGTATATTATCAAGTTCAAACTTGGTTAGGACATGATTTGGAACCCCAGGTATGGGGTTGGGCAATGCGAAATAATTTTCTGGAGCCTATCATGACAATTTTACCACCTGCTCCAGAAGATTTGCTAAATACAATTTTCTGCAACTGCAAAAGTGGTTGTGGTTCGCGATGCGGATGCAGGAAAGCGGGCTTGCAATGCTCTTTAGCTTGTGGCCAATGTAATGGGCAAGCTTGTCTCAATGCTCTACCATATCAGAGCGACATTAACGAAGATGGAACCTTTGATCCCGAAATCATGGAAGAACTTGAGACAAATGTCGTTGAAGACGATAATGAAGACCAGTTTGAAATTTACCAGCAGCCAGAAGACGACGATGAAGAGGAAGAAGATGATTAAAATTATAAATTGTAGTTTTTGTACCCTTTATTCCATTTTTTTACTTTCAATAAAAAAAAAATTATTCGATGATATTTTTTAATAAAAAGATTAATTCATAATTTATTTGTTTTTTTTTCATCATGTAAGAAGTTATTAATATTAATTAGGTTAAAATTCAAATATAATTCTTATATTTTCATTAACAATTCTGCAATTACATGGGCAGGTAAGTGTTGTTAAATAAATTAATACTGAATAAAAAGTGGATAAGTTAGGAAAAAAATGATAAAATATAATATAATAGTTAATAAAAATTGACAAATATTTATAATCATTGATTTATTGATAGTTCATCAACTATATATGGCGCGTTTTCGACCGGAGGCACCGGTTGACCTGAAGTGATGCGGTGACTGCGCGCTCTCCGCCCTCTATCTCGAAAACGGTTCACCGTATAAAAAATTTTTCAAACAAAATTTGTAGAGAATTTTGTATTCTACAATATTGGTAATGAATACAAATAGCAAAAAACCCATATGAAATGAGATATTTCCAAAAAATGCGCAAAAAACCGATTTTTGTGACCTTTGACCTTGAAATTTAATAGTTGCTTACACCCTACCATATGTAGGTTTTGAGACAACTTTTAGTGTGTCAATATACAAGTATTTACAGACTTACAGCTGGGTATCTCGAATTCCGAGATTCTTACCTAATTTAAGCTTAAATGACTGGAGTACATTTCAAATTTCTCGCAAGCAGAACAGCAGTTCGGATGGTTTCGTACACCTTCGAAATTGTATGATCAAGGGCTACACGCTTGTCACACAGACTCGTATATAATAGAGAGAGACAGAGAGAGAGATATAGAGAGAGAAAGTCGCATTGACGAGGCATAACGCTTTTTTCTCACGTGACGATTTCTAGCAGTCAACACCTAGCGCAGGCCGCGTGAAGGAACTTCGTTCCAAAAATAGCCGTGTTATTGGGGCGATGGTCACATAAATGATGTTCAGTTGATGAATTACCAGTTTCATCGACAATTATATTGACTGGAGACTTCAATATAAATTACAATGACAATTCAGGTCAAACTCAATATTTGCAAAATCTCTTTAATTCATCCAACCTATTAATGCATGTAAATGCGCCTACGCGTATTTCACTACATTCCAGAACTACTATTGACTATATATGCTCTAACTTATCGGAAGAATCTATTTCCTGTGAAGTAGTTCCTGCCGGACTTTCAGATCATGAGGCGGTACTTTGCAGCTTAAAAATTATATATGATCAGAATAAAAAAGACTGTAGATTTGGTAGAATATACAGTAAGAAAAACTATGATAGGTTCTTCCAAAAATGTTCTAATATAAATTGGGAAAATATCAGTCTCCTAGCTCCAAATGTTCAAGTTTCTGATTTTTATAACCGTCTATTAGATGTTTACAATTATGCTTTTCCTATATGTAAACTAAAAACAAAACAAAAAAAGCATTGGCTCACAAAAGGATTAAGAATATCATGAAGAAACCTACGCTGTTTGCATTCTATAAGAAAATTTACCGACAACCTTTACTTCCATGATTATTTCAGGAATTACCGTTCTATTTATAGAAGGTTAATTATACTAGCTAAAGAAAACTATTATAAAGATAAAATTAACAAAGCACAAAATCAAACAAAAGAAACCTGGGAAATAGTTAACAACCTCAGAGGGAAAAATTCCAGAAGACATGAAATTCCTATCTCCCCGAACATCTTGAATAAACATTTCTGCACAATCGCTAAAAAAATCCATGATGACATTAAACCAGGAATAAATCCACTTGACAATATGGAACGTTACAGAATAAATGATTCATTTGTACTTCATGATACTGACCTTTATGAATTGAAACTAGTTATTTCTGAAATTAAAACTAAAAAATCCTGGAATTGACGGCATATCGATACGTATAATAGAAAATCTACCTAATGAAGCACTGGCAGTTTTAGTACAATTAATAAACCAATCATTTCAAACAGGGATATTTCCTGACCAACTTAAAACTTCCATTATTATTCCACTGCACAAGGGTGGTGATACTGATAATCCCTCTAATTATCGACCGATAGCACTAATTCCAACTTTAGCGAAATTAATAGAAAAATTGGTAAAAAAGAGAATGTTGAGTTTTCTCTCTAAACATAAAATTTTAAGTGATACCCAGTTTGGATTTCAATCCAATAAAAACTCAAATGATGCTATCTTCGATCTCTTATTCAATATATATACTGTAATCAACGATGGTGAGGCTGTGGCAACAGTGTTCTGTGACCTGTCGAAAGCCTTTGACTGCGTTGATCACGGAATATTGCTGCAAAAGATTCAGTACTATGGTTTCAGGGGTCTGTCTTACAAATGGATAGAATCATATTTACACAGTAGAGAGCAAATTGTCAAGACTAATGTACATTCTTCATTGGGACAGATACAATTTGGGGTTCCTCAGGGCTCAGTCCTTGGACCAGTTCTATTTTTACTGTATATTAATGATATAACTAACATCAATATCTCAGGTAAGTTCACATTATTTGCTGATGACACTGCTATTACATGGTACAACAAAAAGACTGACGAATTAAACAAAGCAGTCAACGAAGATTTAACTAAGGTAACAAACTGGTGTGACTCCAATAAACTATCATTCAACATCAATAAAACAAATCTGCTAACGTTTAAATGTGAGCTTGATGACATAGACCTAGAATCAGGAATCATTGAAAATAAAAACAACACAAAATATTTGGGTCTTCACATAGATAGTAAATTAAAATTTGTTGATCATGTGATCGCACTGAGAAAAAAACTCTCTTCTGGGTGTTATGCAGTGAAGCTTACTTCACAAGAATTAAATTTCTCAGCTGCAAAGATGGTTTATTACTCCCTCGTCGAATCACATATCCGCTACGGCATTGCATTTTGGGGAAGTTGCAACAACTACTTATTGAACAGTGTACTCATCCTACAGAAACGAGCCTTAAGATACTTGTGCAAAGCTAAACCTCGAGATTCTTGCAAAGAGTTGTTCAAATCCCATAAAATATTAACAGTAATTGCCCTGTATATCTTGGAAACAGCATCAATAATAAAAAAACATAAAACTAAGTTTGGCTCTCACTCCTCTACACACAACACTCGACAAAACAGAGATGTAAAACTTCTGCTACCCACCTCAAGTCTCATTAAAGACTCATTTATTTACAATGTTTGCAAAATCTACAATCATCTTCCCAATGACTTAAAAGAAATTGAACCACCAACTAAATTCAGAAAAGAGCTAAAATATAAATTAATGGAAAGAACCTATTATAGTTTGGATGAGTTTTTTATTGACTCAATAATTTAGTGTTATATACCTAAATTTTTTGTAATTAATTGTCTCTATTCGTTTGAATTTTTTACCGTAGATGTTTATACTAATTTTATTGTAACTTTATCCTTTGTGACCATGATTTATTGACGCAATATTTTAGTGATATATTATACTTAAATGTTTTGTAATTAATTGTCGATACTCGTTTAAAATGTTTTATTTTTTACCTTATATGTTTATACTGATTTTTATTGTAATTTTTATCCTTACATTGTATTGCTTTGTAACCATGATTTCTTCATGAATACAATAAAGTATATATTGATTGATTGATTGATTGATTGAATCATTACTGGAGAAAGTAATATACAGAGTGGGCCATTGAAAACGAAACAACGGCTCTGTAGGTCGGCAGAACAGAATGATATGAAAACGCTCGGACACGTCAACTACATTTTTGAGGGGGACATCGTTCGCGATGAAATTCACCCCAAATACATTCCATCCCTCGGAGCTGTGACCGCCACCCCTAAATTTTTAAATGGCAACAAATGGCAAGTGATACCTCATCTGAAAGGTATTTTCTTTCTCAATATCAAATAACGAAAATAAATTGATACTATCGATTCGTTTTCGAGATATAGGAACTTGACGTTGGGAAATCACTTTTTATTCACTCAATTAATAAAAACAATATCTCATAAAGCAACTGTCGCAATAATTATTATTGTCAATGAACTAAATGTTCAAACTGTCTACCACCCATTTCCATACAATCGTACAAGTTCCGTTCAAAACGAGACCTCACATTTCGTAGCATTTCCGACGTTATTCGACGGCATTCTTCAATAATTCTCCTTCGTAAATCTTCCAGAGATTCTGGTTCGGTTGGAAATATTTTGTTTTTCAAGTGACTCCATAGGAAAAAGTCGAGTGGGGTTAAATCTGGAGATCTGGCTGGCCACTCTATAGAGCCTCTTCTTCCAATCCAACTTCTATCCAAAAACGCCCTAACAGGCTGTGCATAATGTGGAGGTGCCCCGTCTTGTTGAAATATCAAGTGGTCTTCATGGTAACGATCGTCATTTTCAATGATGTCTATTAATTGTGGATACACAAATTCATTCAATAATTCCAAATAAGTTTCTCCTGTCAGGTTACCGTCGAGAAATACTGGTCTAATCAAATGGTCCCCAAAAATACCGGCCCAGACATTGAGCTTTTGGGGAGTTTGAGTATGGACTTTGTGGAAAACATGTGGATTGGCATCTGACCAATAACGACAATTATGACGATTCACAGTCGAATTTAAAAAGAATGTAGACTCATCAGAAAAGCAGATGTTGAAAAGGAAATTCTCATCAGCATCTATTCTCGTAGTTATAATTTCTGAAAATTCCTGTCGCCTATCAAAATCATCTTCATTCAATTGGTGTACCAAATGTATTTTGTAGGGATGGAATTTATGATATTTCAGGATTCGGCGGATACTGGTTCTACTGATATTGGTAACACTAGCCAATTTCCTTGTGCTCAATGTTGGGTCTGCATGAACTTGTCCCAAAAGTGCAACTTCAACAGCTTCATTTCTCAACGGAAATTCACGTTCTGGGTCTCGTTTCTTGTTGGCTACTGATCCAGTATTTTCTAGCAACAAGTTTATCTGGATGCGTTTCATTGAACAAATTAGCTGTACGGTTACCGCACTCATCATTCTTGAAAAAATTGTTATTATTTCAACTCTTTCCGCGATCGTATACACCATTATTGCGGAAAGATATTCAGCAGCTTTAGTCAAGTAATTCACTCTAATGTCGTTCAATCAAAGATCAGCTTGACACTGATAGACGTCCACAATTGCGATTTGGCGAAAAAAATTATCTCATACATGTTTTTGTTGTACTCACATATGAGTCGAATTCGAGAAAACGTCTTTTTATCGATTCTTGAGAACTTCAAATTTTTCAAGTAAATGAGGATGAAATAAAAATTTGAAACGGAATTGCATGTTATTTGTTGGTGAACAGTTAGATCATTCAATTCCTTGACAATGATAATTATCTTTGAACAGTTGCATTGTTAGATGTTATTTTTATTGATTTAGTGAATAAAAAGTTATTTCCCAACTTCAAGTTCCTATATCTCGAAAACGAATCGATAGAATTTTTTTTTTATTGGTGCCCCATTTTATTCATTTAAAGCACGCCTCAGCGTGTTTGAATCAAACTTAAAAAAACGCGCGTTTTTTAAAGTAACCATAGCAACATCAACAAATCGAGAAACGTGAAGTCTAAATGACAAATTTTTTATTATTGATCTGACAGGAGTACCTTGTAACGTCAAATAAAATATTACTAACAACTCGTTCATTTATATGTGATACCTCTTGCTCCTCCATCCATTTGATGAACTTTTCATATTTTTTTATATATATCACTGGATTTTCGCGGTATTAACCGCGATTCTGCCTCACTATTCAAAAAATAGATATTAGAATAATTCATTTTTGAGCTCTGGTGACAAAAAATATTGATCTTTGATAACAAATTGCAAATGAATATCTGTTTTTCGCATTTCCGTGACAACGAAAGGTATGCTGATGTCACATCACGAATTCAGCCATTTTGCATTATTAGTTCTTATTTCTATTTTTTGTAGTAATAATACCAGTATATATGATTTCAAAGTGCACCAATAAAAAAAAATAGCGTAAAGTATTCGTGGATAACTGGTCTTAAAAACACTTGCTCTATGTCGAACACTTCGGCTGCGCCGTCGTGTTCCCCTTTTTATCCACTTATACTTCAATATACTATTTGTTGTTTGATATTAAGAAGGAAAATACCTTCCAAATGAGTTATCACTTGCCATATGTTGCCATTTAAAAATTTAGGGGTGGCGGTCACAGCTCCGAGGGATGGAATGTATTTCCGGTGAATTTAATCGCGAACGATGTCCCCCTCGAAAATGTAGTTGCCGTGTCCGAGCGTTTTTATATGGCCCACTCTGTATTATAATTATGATAATAAATCGCCTTTATTCATATGTAATATGAAATGGTGAAGTGTCAGCTAAGAGCTGTTTTTCAACCACTAATATTTTAAAAAGGTTGCTCCACAGCAATGAGTACTTCAACATAAAAATGATGATGATGCAACTTATAGTCAACGTATTGTAAAAAATGTGTGGAAAATCATCAAAAACTATTGCTGAAGCTAATCTGGAATACTCTGTGAAAAAAAAAAATAATAATAGGGAGATTTGAATCCTTATAAAAGTGGGATATATATATATATATATATATATATATATATATAAAACCTTCTTCTATGTCCTAGGGCTGCGTTGGATTCTGTAAACCACATGTAAAGTAAGAAACATAATACGTTACATAGCATCAAATACGATTGAAATTCAAAGATACATTCAAAACTTACAATATAATAATAATAATAATAATAATAATAAGTTTATTCACTAATGTAAAAACAACGAAAATTAGATACAATACGATACAATAATACATTTCATTACATTTCATCTACTCAATTCTAAATAAACTCAGTGGCTCCCATGAAGTTTCCTTGTTATGGGAGTATTCCATTTACATAATCATGTTATTGCTCAGAACATATATACGCAGACACACACGTACACATACAAAATATGATATATGAATATAAGTAAAAGTATAAGTAAAGTATAAGTAAAGTATAACTAAATAACATTTACAAAAAAAAAAAAAAGAAGAACAAAAAATTCTTAACAATATCTAAAACACATTTACCAAAATTCATAATATTATTCATCATCTGGTATTGAAGCTATTTGTTTGTATTAATGATTTTATTCAAATTATCGATAGATAAACTTCTCAACCAATCCTTGATTTTTTTTTTGTATAACTGATGATTATTTATATTCTTTATGTTTTGTGGTACTTGGGAATATATAATTCAATAGTTAAACTAGTTTGTGTTCGTTTCACGATTGGAATGAACGTTGTTGATTATCTGGGATTGCTGGTATCGAGTGTGTTTCATCTGTTATCGTTTTTTTTTATTTTATTTTTATAAAGTGTTCGACATATTCAGTTATAGTATGTGGGCCCTATTGTTATAATTCATGCAAGAATTTTCCGTGTAAAAATGTGAATATCAGTTTATTTTGTATTTTATATTTTTTGTAGTGGAGTGAGTTGAAAATAGTTATTGTAGATTTGATTGTGGTGTTTTTATGTCATTTCTATTGTTAATACTGTTTGTATCTTCTTTTATGTGAATCGTTTCGAGGAAATTTCGAACTTTTGAATTTTTTCTTTTGTCAAAATTTCAACGTTGTCAAAGAATTTATGTTGATTTCCCTTTTCATGTTGAGACAATGCAGTGATGCCCGTTTTTGAGTATTTGGGCTTGAATTCGTTTCTGTAGGTATTGTTTCGATTGGCCTATATATGTACTTTCGCAATTTCTACATGGTATTTTATATGCACCCTATTGTTAGCAATATTTCAATGGAAAAATGAATACTATGTGAAAAACTCCTGGGAATTTGTAGAATACATTAAAAATACAACAATTCCAAAAAACCATCTGATTATCTCACTAGACATAGTATCCTTATACACAAAGATTGATCCAAAATTAGTAATAAATGTTATAAAAGAAAAATGGCACAAAATCAAAAATCACACGACATTAATATTGGAGGAATTTCTGAAAGGAATTGAAATCTGTCTGACTTCAACATACTTTCAATACGAGAACGAAAATGTCGTCAACTCACTAACATTTAAACCAGGACCGAGCCATGAAACTTGTTCACCCAATATTCAGAAAAAATAAAAAATATCCTAAAATAAAATAACTTTCCAGATCACTTCTTGGAAAAAACCATAAAAAGGGATACATGCTATTTATAATGATAACAATAAAACAAAACAAAAAAATAACATAATATATACCCTTACCATGTGTTCAAAAATTATCGAATAAAATTAGCAATATTCAAAATTAAAATATGAAATTCTAAAAAATTTACAAATTCACACCGTATATAAAATAGCATGTAAAGATTGCGAAAGTACATATATAAGCCAATCCAAACAATACCTACAGAAACGAATTCAAGCCCACAAATACTCAAAAATGAACATCACAGCATTGTCCAAACAAGGTTGAAATTTTGACAATAGAAAAAAAATCCAAAAGTTAGAAATTTTCCCGAAATGATTTACATGGAAGGAAGAAACAAACAGTATTAACAATAGAAATGACATAAAAAACCTCGATAAATCTACAATAACCTATTTTAACACACTCTCAACAAAAAATAGAAAAGGAAAAATGAACTGATCTTCACATTTTTACACTGAAAATTCCTGCATGAATTATAACAATAGAGCCCACATACTTTATTATTATAACAATAGAGCCCACATACTATAACCGAATATTTCGAACACAATGTATTTTTTTAATAAAAAAAAAGTTACATATAAAGTAAACTCGATACTAGCAATCCCAGACATTCAACAACGTTCATTCCAATCGTGAAACATGAACACGAAATAATGAAAGTATAACTATTAAATTATATTGTATTTTTGAATTTCAATCGTATTTGATGTTATGTAACGAATTATGTTTTTACCTTTACATGTTTTACATTATTTTTCAGAATGTACCTGAAGATGACATAAACAATGTAAAGTGTATTGAATAAAAAATTAGAGAAAAAACCCATAAATTATATATATATATATATATATATATATATATATATATATATATATATATCTACATTTGTCCCAATTCATAATACTCTAAAAGAAAACCTGAAGCATACGCTCATAAATAACTCAAAAAAATTTACTCCCAGATTGTTTTTTTTGTCTTCTGTTAGAGATGACAAAAGGCTCCATGTCGTTGTAGATTTTCTAATTTCCAGAAAATTAGTCGTTTCTAACATTCAATTGAGCAAGTCTTTCCTTTCCAATATAGATATTTTGAACTATTACAGAATCAAGTTCAGTCAATAAGCTCTGCTTCTACATTTGTCCCTATTCATGGTTCTTTTTCGTTCCAATTCTCGGTAGTGATTTATCGTATCGATTTCAAGTTACAGTTGTTCGTTGTTTTGCAGGCTATTATGGAAAAATTATAGACGTCGCAAGGATAATTCACAGTACGACGGGATACTGCATAGAGAAGGAACTTCGGGATCGATATCAAGACCATTACATTCGCATCTTCTCGGAGATAAGGTAAGGTGCATTTTAGATGCTATTAGCTACAATCAATATGCATATCACACCCACACCTTGAGTATATTGAATATCGTCACTTTGAAACAGACGTGGTAGGAATAGAAACATATGTTGCAGAATAGAGTATATTACATTACATATTTAGTGGAATAATAATAATAACTTCAAGCCATTAACTTTCCTTAAAAAAAATTAGTAACGTTTTGTTGACCAATAATTCATTTTGCATATTTTCTCAAGCTGAATACACATCTGAAATTCATTCGTTAATGTTATTCAGTTTGCAGAAATCTGAGAAACACTACATAGGTTCACAGGATGTTTACTTTATAAAAAAAATGTATAATTAAATGAACGGTAAACTGTTAGAACTGTGGATGTTGGAGCATGGAAAATCCTCATTGGGTCATGGAGTGATGTTTATATGGAAATTAATTATACCTACTTTTTCCTGGCCTAACTATACATATTGAATCTACAGGACTATTTGGTTGATGGAATGAAGCGCAGAGTTTCACATAATATCAGTGTGTTTCCAATGTATTTCATGATCGAATTAAATAATCAAAATGACCGCAACTTACCACTTGACAATGAGCAAGATAATCTTTGTATTCCAGATCATTTTGTATGACCACAGTGCTTGTTTTGTAAAGTTCTTCGGGTATCCTATTCTCTAAATCTACAATATTGATTGGTCAATCACCACACACTTTTGACTTCTAATAACCACATAAAAGTAATCAAGAAAGATCATATCTGGTGACCGAGGTAGCCATAGAACACCACCAGTAATGTATGGCAATTTCAAGTGAATGATTCATCACTATACGTGGCGATATTGATGTATAGTGATAAATCATTAATTTGAAGTGGATTGCAATACCTGGTAGTATTGTATTGCCACCCGGTCAACCGATATGACCCCTCTTGATTACTTTTATGGGGATATCTGGAATCAAAAGTGTGTGGTGATCAAACAATGTTTTAGATTCAAAAAAATATGACAACCGAAAACTTCACAATGTGGTCTCACAGAATAATATCTGGTATATACAGATTATCTGGCTCATTGTCAAGTGGTGCGTGACGGCCATTCTGAGGATTATAAAATACATTGGAGAAATATGTATTTATGAATATGAATTTATTGCACATCATCCAAGGTTCGAGATGTGATTGGTTTGAAAAATTGAAGTCGACATTTCCGCACTCCGCGACCCGTATGGTCTATCTACCCGTCATATTGTCTAGCGTCATAAAAAAAATGTATTTTGGTTCTTTGTTACAAATAAATGAATCGTGTTCAACCTAATTTAAAAATTCCGTCCCTAAAGGGGTGAAAAATGGTAAGTGAATTTGTAATAGTCGTCACAAAGCATTGCTTTGGCTGTCAACTCAACTATACTACCCAAACGACATAACGGGATAACGGTATAACGGGACAACGGGATAACAGGATAACGGGAAACGGGATAACGGGAAGCAGGTAAATCCACAGGCATAAGCTAGATGGAACAACACAGAGAAAAAGTACTAATTCTACGCGGACAAAGTCGCGGGTACCAGCTAGTTTCATAAAAAAAACAAATGGAAACAGCAATTTTTGCTTGAGACTATAACACACTGTTGTGTTTTGATTGAATTTACCGAATAACTCACGCATATGTCGGTTGGCCCCATGTGAGTTCATTTGAAAGATACCTGGCGACACACACAGACTTGGAACTTCCAGAGTTCCTTCAAAATATGCCACTTTGCTTCGAGAAGACGATAGATTCCTCAGCGTATACTAGAAACCGCGTGATATCACATATGGGGTACTTACCTCTAGTTAATCCTTTCCAAAGGGCCAAATCGTCCCTCGGCGTCTACGGATGCTTGTTGTGTGTTCGGCGTTCACTTCTAACCAGTAGTCGCCAGTAACTTTGAATACCACTCCCCAATTCCCCAAGTATTTCTAAGAAAACGAACTGATTCTAATGATGGCTTTTATTGAGGAGATTAATTTTGTGAATGAAATAAATACGCAAAGAAAATAAATGGAACGAAACTGTGTGAATCAAGACTAGATGGAATAATTAACACTAGAAACAAATTGAGTGAACTCTGTGAACAAAACTAAGTTACTTGAATAACACTTTGCAACCAATAATTTATGATATTAAAACACACGAAACTCAGTTACTTCAACAGTTGGAAAATTCTACTCAGAACAAATAATTCCACGGTTTCTGGTGGACGAATGGACTCCCCGCGAACCCGACTAGTTTAGCCCTAACTCGCACGTGAGCACATATCTCGATACGAAATTATTTTTTTTTTACTTTTCTCTAGCCCAACCGAAAAGAAAAGTATCTACTGACTTGAATAAAATTCCTGGTAAGTTAGTTCAACCCGGGCCACGATGAAATATCAACTGACTATTTTTCTGCGAGAATTACTACGTCAAATTCCTCCTACTAAGTCCTTTGAGAACCCCCACTTGAGTAAAATTTTTACCGGTTTTAATAATTTCATTCATTATTTTACAACGTATGTGTACTTGAGTAATTACCTAACCAATGGGGTGGTATTTTTGCAAAACTGTAAACAAGTTCGTTATGACTCCGTCGACCAATGCCGAGTTCAGTCGGGGGTGGAGCTACTGCTTGATCTCCGTCATCCGAGAGGTGGCGCCCCCCCCTGTTATTTGAGCGGTGCTACTTCGAACTATGAAATTCTCTGTTCTAATTTTAGTGGGTTTTAACAATTAACTCTCTCCTTCAGATTGCTAGAAGTGATCATCCTGTACAGCTAGAGTATTCGGGTTTTCATTTAGAGGAAAATGATCGAAAACCCCTCGCCGTAGACCCGTTACAGTCTATCAAGCCGTTAATCTAAATACAAATTATTTTCCATTTGATGCCAATTCTTTTCGCCAAAAAAACAAATAATTGCTTACAAATTTGTTATAACTTCCCGCTCTCTGCTAGTGAACCTATATTTATTAGCAAAATTCCCATATGTCGAAGGTTCTATTCGGTGCGTGACGAAAACAACCGGCTAGCAGATGTCGACAATTCTACAAAAATGATAATTTTTGTTTTCGACTTTTTGCACAGCGAACCTGTATTCCAGATGACAAGGTTTCTGAAAACTGTGATTTTTTAACTCCCTTAAACCCAACTGTTTATGACCCTTATAAAGCAAGCTTTTAGGACCCGAGTATGAAAATCTGCTATCGAACCCGGCGATAGATTCTCACAGAGTGATCCTCTGATTTTGTTAGAAGACATTAAGTATACATGTTTCATATGAGAGGAAAATATAGCACCGAATAAGGTTGATGTATTTCGAAAATATGACAAACAAGCAGTGCATAATAAACTTTCGGTTTTGAAAAGATAGCCTCAGAAAATTGAGAAATGCGCTCAGGACAGAAAAAATATATAATGTAGACGGTAGTTGATATGAAAACAAGTGACGCATAGGTTAGTAAGAAATTAACACAAAGGATACAGCAATCTGACAATGCCGTCAAATTTGAAATAACACTAAAACAATCTTAATCTGAAGTTTACATTGAAGTAATCGTAACAGTCGAACTCAATGAGTATTCCTTTATGACGAAATGAAAGAATTTTAATTAAAAGAACTACAAAGCGGACGCTGCAATAACTCTCGTGAAATAAAATCTAAGAATTTCCATTCGAAAGCCAATAACATTGTTTGTACTTTAGATCGCATATTTCTTTCTTTTTCTCGGTGTGGTATTTTTATTCCAGCTCAATACCAAGGTATTTCATGTCTGTACAGTATTTTTAATATGAAACAATTGTTATATTAATACTATTGTATGCAATTAGAGTGTTGAAAAGCCACTTAAAAATAGATGCACTGAAAACGGCATGTTATGGGACTGTATATCCCTTTCTAAAATATGGAATATCAGTATGGGGAGGAAGTACACAACTAGAACGAATGTTTATCATGCAAAAACGGATATTGAAGACTATGTTGAATATTAAATATACAGATTCTTGATTATTATCGTTTCGGACGTCCATCGTCTCAATGTATTTGAAAGGTTTTCACGACGTTTCGAATGCTTGTATCTGCAATCGTCTTCCGGTGAATAGTGACAAGTTTAGGTGCTACTTACCAATTTACATGACTGTCGGCGCAATGATGCGTGCAATTCCGCCATGTGCAGCGGTGCGTGTGATTTCGCGCGGTGTGGTGGTGCGTGAAGTTTTGCGCCTCTGCAGCCCGCCAGAAAGAGCAATCAGGGGTTTCCATACGTTCTTGATCTCAACGCTTGGTTGACTAAAGGCGTTATTGGCTTCGATGTAGGCGGCCTCTTTGAACTTTCGTTCGAACCAATGCTCCTCTCTATGTAGAACACTTGCGTCGTCCCATAGAACTCGATGGTGCTCAGTCCAGGCGTGGTCAGCGATTCCCGATTTGGATGTTTCTCCACGTTGAGTCCATTTCTTGTGATCATCCAATCATACCGATAACGGTCTCTTTGTCTCTCCAATGTAGGAATCTCCGCATTCACATGGAACTTCATAAATGCAATTCTTACTGATTTCATTTTTGTTGTCAGGTTTGGTCTTGGTCAGGAAACTCCGCAAAGTACTGCCGGATTGGAAGCAGCTCTTGATGTTGAACTTGTTTCCGATCCTTCTGATCTTCTCGGAGACACCTCTGATGTATGGAAGGCAGATCACTGTGCTTTGTTGTTGCTCTTCAGATGTCTTCGTTCTCCGGAGTTGTTTCAATACTTCTTCTAGGAGTTTCTTGGGATATCCATTCCGGTGGAGGTCCTCTCTGATGTGGTTTAATTCAGCATCTAGTGACTCCACGTCGTTGCATATGTGCGTTGCTCTCTCTACCAATGTTCTCACGATCCCTCTCTTCGTCGAACTCGGATGGTTGGAGCTGTAACTGAGGTACTGCCCCGTATGTGTCTTCTTTCTGTTGACGGAGGTGCAAATTTCATTGCCTATTATCTCAACGTTCACATCGAGGAAGGGTAAGGCACTGTTGGTTTCCATTTCCATCGTGAATTTGATCGAATCCCTGACTCTGTTAATTCTTGAGAAGAAATCCTGGAGATGTTTGTCTCCGTGATTCCATATAATGAAGGTGTCATCTACGTACCTCAACCACAGCTTTGGTTTGTATTCTGCCTCCCGTATAGGCAATTCGTCCAAAACGATAATAATCAAGTCACCACATCGTCTACAACCTTCAAACAAACATACAGATTCTTGTCGTAATAATTTCAGATGTATCAAAATGCCTACAGTATATGCCATTCACATATATGTTTGTGTACGATAATTAAGCAAATTTTGAAGAAGACAGATTCAGACATGAGTATTCTACCAGTCAGAAATCCAATTTTATTGTTCCCAAGCATAGACTGACAAATACAGAGAAAGGGCCACATTATGCATCCATTAAATTCTATAACAATTTACCGTTAATCATTAAAGAAGCTCGTCCAAGACAATTTTTTTTAAAACATGTTTTTGCTCTGTTGTGTGACATTGAGCCATATTCATTACAAGAATTCATGGAGAAATAATTTTACTACAGCTGAATAAAATGTTCAATCAATTTTACACCTATGACTGTGATATTTTATATATTTATAATTTCTTTTTCAATACATGTTGTAATTATTTTTATTAGGAAGTATTTCTAGATATAGGTGACATTTGTATTTTTTATATTTTTTATATTGTATATTATGTCCGACTTGAGTTTTTCAACTGTTTAAATTGAAAGCTTCAAATAAATCTTTTTATCTATCTATCTAATCCTTGGAAAAAGTTGGTGAAGTTGAAGTGAATTGACATTTAATTCATTTGATTTTACTCTCCATTTTAGGTCTCATCTAACAATTCATCACTGGTAGGTTGATAAAACTACACAAAAATCGAAAATGACTCGAATGCATTAGAAAAACAAATAATCTTGAGGAATAATTTATAAATTTTTTTGCGAGAGCAGATTGTAGAATTCATCCGTACTAGTAGTTATTTCCACTATCGTCCAGATAATAATACTTCACTTGTATGTTACTAAATTCATGTATTATTTCAATTGTAATGTTTCGTTGAAATGAGACTTTGTCATCGTATTTCGGTCGGAAATTCCAAAATCCATTCAGGAAACATGCTATTATCCTCGCCATAGAATTGCAAAATTCAACCAGTAGCTATTAGTTGAAGCGTACTTTTGGTCAAGGAACCCTTATGTTTTATATATTCCCTTATTTTGGGAAGAACCTCCTATAATCTGATGAAGAATAACATGAAATCTATACAAATGAAAAGAGACAAAAATTGTTTGCACCGAAAAGTTCTCTATACTGCTCCCCATTCTCCATCTTCGACTGGATGACACTATAATGGCTTTTTGAGGGTTGATGTTCAGTCCTTTCAAAATCCATTCATCTAGATAACGTGTTCATGTCCTCTTGCATGCAATCCTCAACCGTGGTGTTGTATTTCTCCGGTTCCTGTTCCTGGGGGTTCCAAGGGTTTTGTCCCCAGTAGTTCATCCATGACCAGATTCCACAGGACTGGAAAACGAAATTACCCTGTGTGCGGGCAACTACAATATCCTTCATTAGAGATGTATACATCCCCGTATTCCTCAGTATTCAGTCTATGCAGGCCGACTGAGAGATCTGATGATTGAGTCTGTAGAGGTATTGTTTAAAATTTATTTCATATCTAGGGAAGCCGCTAGTAGTACTTCTTCATTTACTAGCGTGTTCCTCACTCTCTCCACCGTATGTAGAGTTTTTTTTTTTTTTTTGTTCTGGTTCCCACGAAAAGGGATATCCTGTAATGTTCAGAGAACATCGTGGGAACCAAGGGAAAGAAGGTAGGAGTTGGTGTTCTTCTTAAATTTCTGGAGGTTGTATGCCTCGGGGAACACCTCCCATGTAATTGAGGTCTCAATGAGTTCCAAAGCCTCGCTGTTCGTTGGATGAACGAGTCTTTGGAAAGTGATGTTCTGCAGGTCTCCAAAGTGACCACGAAGGGGTGTGATGACTGAAATTGACGGGTTAGTCTCGAAGAGACTGCCAAAGCAGGAACGATTGTTGATATTTCAGAAGAGCATCGCCCATGAAAATATCTATAAAATAGAGACAAATCGCCAACTTTTCTACGGTGTTCCAGACAAGTGAGCTAGTTTGTAAGCGAGGCATCACCGACGAGACGAATTGCCCTTTTTTGGACTGAATCCAATAGCCTCAGGATATGTTTAGGTGCCGCGCTCCAAATATGGGAACAGTATTCCAGGACAGGTCGGATCTGTGCCTTATAGATCATAAGCAGCTGAGTGGGGGTGAAATAGCTCTTGGCACGAAACAAAAAACCAAGTTTTTGGGATGCACTTTTGGCAATGGACCTCACGTGATTTTCCCAGAAAAGGTTATTGCTGATAGTAATACCAAGCATCGATATGGATGACTTCAGTGGTATGGTTACTCCTGACAAAGTTATGTTAGGCACAGTGAGATCGGTTTTTCTAGAGAAAAGACATGCTTGTGTTTTGTTTGCATTGAATTCTACCAAGTTATTAGATCCCCACTCGAGAATTTTTGCTAAGTCCATATTTATATTATTAACATTTCTTCCTCGTTCATTTCTGGTTTCACGGGCTGATATAGGGGTCCTGGAAGAGAAAGCGGTATGGAGGGTACTATCATCGGCAAAGCTGTGTACTGGACATGAAGTTGCTTTCAACAGGTCGTTGATGTGAAGTAGAAATAGTGTTGGTGCGAGAATAGATCCTTGCGGAACACCAGCATTTATGAGTAGAGTGTCAGATGAAACTCCACCGACCACTACATGAAGAGACCTGTTTGAGAGAAAACTAGCAAGCAGAGAACACAGCTGAGGGGGCAAGCCATAAGACGGAAGCTTGGCGAGGAGTCCCTGGTGCCAAACTCGATCGAACGCCTTGGAGATATCTATTGCCACAGCTAAAGTTTCTCCATACTTTTCAATAGATAGCTGCCATATATGTGAGACGTAAGCGAGCAGGTCACCAGTTGATCTCTGATGGCGGAAGCCATATTGCCTATCGTTGACAATTCCTGAGTCTTCCAGATATTTCATGAGCTCGATGTTGATGGCTTTTCCATGACCTTTGAAATAATAGATAGCAGTGCGATAGGTCTGTAGTTGCTAGGTAGGGCCTTTTGCCTTTTTAGGGCTGGCTGTACTCTTGCAATTTTCCAATTGGACGGAAATACCCCAAATTGTAAGAGTGGTTGAACAACTTGCAAAGAACAGGTGTTAGTTCGGGGCACATTTCTTGAGAACAATCGGCGGGATTCCGTCAGATCCACAGGCTTTGTTGGTGTTGAGACCCAGCAAAATCTTTCTGATAGTACGTTGGCGAAAGGTGATCTCGGGCATGTGACTGTCAATAGGTGTAATGTTCGGGGGTTGTTTTCCCGATGAATCCAGAGTGGAATTTCCAGCAAATAGGTGCGCAAAGATATTGGCTTTTTCCTGGGCAGTCGTTGCTGTTTCTATTGAGCAGTCGGTCCTGTACGCGTATTGGTCGCAATGAAGTGGCCTTTCTACCAGTGCCTCGTTACTCATATGTCTATATTCACCAGGTTCTCCAGACTCTCAGTCCGAAAGTCATCAGTCTAAGATTCTGTCCAGTTTTTCCAGGTTTTGGTATGAAAATTACCAAAAAATTCCTCCATATCTTTGGAATATGTCCAAGAGCCAAACTGTCTGAGGGAATTTCACAGTACCTACCATGCAGTAGTTATGTTCCCCTCTGCAATAGTGCATCCCGGTGATTTGTACGGATTGAATGATGCATTTACGATGTGGAGGGGCGTGAGGTCTGACTGACTTCCTAAACATATGTCAGTAATCAATTTTGAGTCACATTTCACAAAAAAAAATTTAATCGCTCAAGAATGACTACTTTTTCAGAGCAACTCCAGACCCCAAAATACGCCAATCTAGTATTTCAGTCCGTTGCCAAGCAACGGACTTTCCGGCTTTTTATATACATTTTAGACAGTAAATAAATACACGCAAACAACCAACTCACATTAAGAACATTTATTGAATATATTATCACACATATGGAACGTTTATTATAACTATTTTTGTGTATTTATGGTTATGTTGCAGTTTGTACAATCAGTAGGCTGAACTCTATCTGAAAATTCATTCTCTTTGTCACTTCCCCCTCTAAATTTATCTGTTTGTTACCTGTTATTGCTGTTTTCTTCTTTGGCAATAATACTGATAGTAGAAAATGTTTGTGGCATTCAGACGAGAAAATGAGAAATAGAACTGAAAAATAAAAACGTGGATCGGCCAGGAATCGAACCTAGGACCTTTCGATTTCTAGTCGAACGCTCTACCGAGTGTTAGTGATGAAGATGATGGGGGTAAATGTGATGAATGAAATACAATCACGCATGCACACCTAATAAAATTCAACTAGGCAAAGAAGATTACTCACCAGAAATGATTCGTAACATTGACGCAAATGAGAATGTTTCCCTTTTTGGCTAGTCTATCCAGGAATATCTCGTTGTCGCCATTAGGAGATCTGTAAGTATTGATAATACAATATTTTGTCTTATTTATTACTGCAGATATTGCACAGCATTCAATGTGTAATTCTAGAGACAGGTCATTTACATAATCTAATTTCTTGTAGTGAATATTATCACTAACAAATATTTGGGCGCCACCGTGTATATGGTTTTGTCTAACCAAATAAGCAGCTATAGAGAAATTATTTATGTTCACTGAATTTATACTATTATCATTACACCTCGTTTTTTATAAGCAGAGAATATCTGCTATCTCGTCTTTGATCAAAATTTCAAGTTGACTGATTTTATTAGAGATATATTGGCAGTTCAGATGAATAATTTTGTTCAATATATTTTTTCATTATTTAACTTTAATAGCACCTCATTTTTTTCAGAAAACATTCTTGATGTTTGTGTTATTGTGTTAGGTCCGAATTTTTTTCCGAAATTAAAATCTTTTTATAACAATTTTTTCGGGCCAGTATGAAGGCTGATATAGTATTTCTCGTAAAACTAGGCTGGCACCCACCTTTAAGGCCTTGTGTCTAGTTGAGTGACTTCAAATTCATGTCCTGGCGAGCGTTTTTCTAGGTAGGCTTTTACTTTTTCAGGTATAGATTGGGGTTCACATATAACCATAGCATTGGATCTCCGCCGCTGAATTCTTCCTCTATCTCGCATGTATTTGTCCCCACAATTTTTATATCTGTTTTTTATTCACAGGTGTTTTTCGGTTAAGATGGAGGCCATTCATTTTATTAAGTTTATTCTTTTTTATGAGAAACTTCTTTCCAGGCGCTATCTTTAGATGAATCTGTTTTTTGTTCGGTATGTGATTGGGATGTTTCTATGATGGTACCTTTTGCAGATATGCAGTGAATTATCAGAAAATGAGTGAAGATGTGAAATCACAACTGAAGTATCCGCTGATGAACATAATAATAATGAATTATATAGATTTTTGGGTGAATGTACTTCAGATGTCCCTGGACGATTCAATAGAACCATATCCAAATCAGAAGATTTGAGAATATCCACTTCTTCTCTTAATTCAACAATTTCGTCCATTAGAATTTTTGTGTGTATTTTCATCACAATTTCTTATATGCGTTTTTTTTGTATTGCGGGTATTTTAACCAAGTTTATTTTTCAGTTTTCTTCTCATTTGTAAATCACTATCACTGTTCATTAAACTGAGCAGAACTAAAAACATACGTCCGACTCTCAGAACGTTTTACCCTCGTGTTAGGAGCTCAGTTATTATTAAGACGAAGAAGGTTCATTTTAGTTTTTGCTCTTCAGTATTTGTTCATCGGTTTCATTTTTTGTTAAAAAAAATTTTTTTGTGGCTGAAAGCCACTAATAACTACATACTCAATTGACTCCAGGTATGCTTTATGTTGTAGTGTCATCAGAACTACATATGTGTGCCAAGTTTCAACAGAATCGGTTCCCAGATGAAAAATCAATCATTTCCTATTTTTCTACCCTTAGGGGTGGATTATTTTTTCCAAATTCAAATATGACCAACTCTAGAGTATGCTCTATCCAATAAAAAAAGAATAATCTAAATCGGATAACACAGTAAAAGTTATGAATGGCAGAATCGGTTAATCGGTAAAAATTCAGCGGATTTTTTCCCCTCAAGGGTGATTTTTTATCCAAATTCAAATGGTACCGACTTTGAGGTATACCCAATGAAAAAAGAATTATCGAAATCGAACTCTCTGTGAAAAGTTATGCCTGCTAACACATAAAAAAAATGAAATATATGTGCCGACTAGAGAACCTCCTTCTTTTTCATCGTCGGTTGACGAAGACGGACAAAAATTAGTTTGCATCGATAAGATCTTCCTCAATAATATTTGAGAGATGAAAAATTATTTTCTTCCACTTATACACTCAATTGTTTTTTTATTTTGAATTGATGCTGCCGATACTTGACAAGAATCCATATTGGGGTCTTTGCCGTTTCTTGACTCATTTTTCAAGGTTTTGGTATGAAAATCACCAAAATATCACCCCATGGCTTTGGGAAATGTCCAAGAGCCTATCATGCATTTACGATGTGGAGAGGCGTGATGTCTACCCAAGTAGCACACAGAGGTCATAATTCGGTTGTACAGACGTCTACTAGACCTTTCACAAAAGTCCATGACTTATGTCTTGTAAAATACTAAGACGTCGCTATGTATGCCAATACGACAAAAAGGCACACTCTTGCGACGTCACATCGACGTTATAAAGTAGTGGTCATGACTTGTCAATATAGACTTATATAAGCCAGTCGCAAAAGGGTCGTTCTCTGGTCTTAGTGTAGTCATTATATCATTATGCATGAAGGACATAATCTTTCTAATATAGTATTACAATATGTATACCATATCAAAAGATTTTATATAATATATAAGTCAGCCTTCCTTTACATGTCCATGATACTCTGTGACCGTGATAGTTATCGAAATACAAATGATTTTCATTCATGTGTCTTTAAGAATGGTTCTGAAGTGACCAAGCAAATCCATGTTTACGATCAAAATCCAATTCTACCCACTTAAAATTCATGCGCCTCGAAAATGAAGAAAGATAAATATATTTTTGTATTTCAGAAAAAATATATTTTATCAATTTTTCTCATTAATCGTTGAAATATGTAGACCATATTACGAAAGATACTTGATTAGCACATCTCCAATGATTTTTAAACTGATATAACACCCAGGGTTCCATATTTTTTATTTTAAATATTTTTGTTCCAATATGGCTACCAGAATGATGTTATCAATCAATCGAAAAACATGGATGCCGTCCTTCTAGTGTCGAAAAGTTGTAATTTCTCCGGTATGTACTATCATTGAAAAAGATATACACTGAGTGCATAAGCATTCATCTAGTTCCGCCTAATGGAAAACGCTAAAAATAACTGAAATTCACAATAGAGGTTATGTTGATGTTAAAACAGTTATATTCAAATATTTTTTATTTATCACTCGAAGTGCACATACATATTGTGTGTTGTGAAAACAATTGAAGGAGCTGGATGAACTTCATTTTTTTTGCAGTGTCCTGATAGACTGATTCATTATTTCAGATGTTGATTTTGGGGTAGGCACTCATCCTTCCTCTTTATATTTTTCTATAGACTCCAGTTCTCTTGTAAGGCAGATTGGATTTTTGTGTTGGCATTTCGATTATTCATACGGAACTGAATATTCTACATACATAACACAATATACCTATCCAACAAAAATAACATAACCAACAAAAATAATCTAACCATAGATACATAATGTAATCATTACGACCAAAGTTCATCAGTTAATGAAACTACATTACATGAGTACAATATGTAGTCGTAGAAATGTTTCAAAAATATATTCATTAGAACCACATATGTTCATTGTCATAATAATCTCAGCAACTGCTCTTGAGTTCTACTTAACGACACATATAATTCATTCACATACAAACCACAATACAACTTCATCTCGAGAATTCTTTATTGTATTCTCGTTATATCTACTACACGACGTCATAGCAACGCCTGAAGGTTATAAAACGAACATTAACTTTTTGGTTCTAAAACAAACAAATACGTGGTCTTTAAGACGGTATAAGAAGTCATTATGTTAATTTTATGACTCTGTGCTACTTGGGTAGTATTTCCTCTTTTCCCAAGGTATTCCGTATTATGGTTCACCGTAGTGTTACAGCCCCACGTTCTACCCGCAATGTTTTTGCATATCATTATCCAAATTTTTAACGCGTCAGTAAGTGGTAAAGAGTCTTCATCCATTAATTTTAGTTGTACATGAAACATTTTTCCGATGGTAAAGTTTTACTGTTTGAAAAATATAGTAACTGTTCAGTAAAATAAACTTAACCGCTTCTGTCAATAATGGCACTTAGTGACTTGAAACATGAATGTGTAATAGTTATTTGTGCAACCAATTGGAAAAAGCACAATTTTTCGCAATAAGCGAATTTCTGCGGAACGAGCGAAGCGAGTTCCGCGAAAGAAAGCGGGTTACGAAAAATAGGGTTTTTCAACGTGTTTCACACAATATTTGTTCTGATTTTGATATGTGAACCTTCTTAATTCAGTTAAAAATATTAAAAATATATATTTAAACAAACTGAAGAACACGCTTTATTAACGCACTAAAAATTAAAAAAAAAAAAATATTCAACGACTATGACGAAAAGCATGGGGTGCTTTTTGGTTACGTATCTTTGAGAAACATAATACTTTCAGAGTAAGATCCCAGAGCCGGTAAACCTACCTCATTTTAGCAGAGCTGAAATTTTAGATATGAATAGTGTGATATGTAGTTGAGAACATATGCGTACTTGCTAGCTAGGAAGCGGGGCCCTGTTACAGGTATCATGTACAAAAGTACATAAAAAACTTTCTTACTTACGTTGAAGTGTGGTAATGCGTTTGTCAACTAATATCGTCCAGTTAGCCGAGCGGTCTAAGGCTCGAGATTTTAGCTCTGGATCTCAAAAGTTTGAGAGGGTTCGAATCCTCACGCCTGACAATTTTTTTTTATTTTTCAGTTTGAAATTTGAAAGTGATTTAGTTTTGAGATGAATATTCGAATAAAAAAAAAACAAATCATTTCTCATTTTTTATGGAAAAAAAAATCGTCTGGCGCGGGGATTTGAACCCTTGCCAGTTTTTTATATCGGAGTTTAGAACTTGCGCATTGGACCGCTGAGCCAACTGGACGATATTAATTGTCAAACGCATTACCTTACTTCAACGTAAGTAAGAAAGTTTTTCATGTAGTTTTATACCTGCTACCCGTAAAAGGGCCCCTCTTTCAAGCTAGCAAGTATGCATTCGTTCTTGACTACATATCACACTACTCATACTCAAAATTTCAGCTTTGCTAAAATGACATAGGTTTGCCGCCTCTGGGATCTTGGACTATTTTAATTGATTTCAACAAAGCACCCCACGCTTTTTGGCATAGTCATTGAATATTGAAATTATTTTTCACTCAAAATGATAACAAATTTTATTACTGTATTGTATGGTAATACGTTTGACAATTAATATCGTCCAGTTGGCCAAGCGGTCTAAGGCGCAAGATCTAAGCTCTGATACAAAAATGTTTTTTTTTTAGTTTGAATATTTGAATATTCATCTCAGAATTAAATTACTTCTCAAATTCAAAGTGAAAAATGAAAAAAAATGGCCGGTTGGGGATTCGAACCTTCGCAAACTTTTGAGATCCAGAGCTCAGATCTCGCGCCTTAGACCGCTCGGCTAACTGGATGATATTGATTGCCAAACGCATTACCATACTTTAACGTAAGTAAGAAAGTTTTGTATGTACTTTTGTACCGTGCTACCTGTAAAAGAGTCCCGCTTTCGAACTACTAAGTACGCATACGTTCTCAACTACATATCACACTATTCATACTTAAAATTTCAGCTTTGCTAAAATGAGGTAGGTTTGCCGGCTCTGGGATCTTACTCTAAAAGTATTATGTTTCTCAAAGATACGTAACCAAAAAGCACCCCATGCTTTTCGGCATAGTCGTTGAATATTAAAATTATTTTTTAATTTTTAGTGCGTCAAAAGAGTGTTCTTCAGTTTTTTTAAATATATATTTTTAACTTGAATTAAAAAGGATCACATATCAAAATTATAAAAAATATTGTATGAAACTGGTTGCACAAATGAAAAGTAAAACATTTGATAACGTCTACGAGTTTTGAAAAGTGTCACTTTAAATGTAAAAATTAAAAAAAAAAAGTGGACCTACAGTACTATTTTTTGTGCGATTTGTCATTGTCAAAGTCTCACATTCAAATATTGGAAGCCAAACTAACTCTCGATCAAGGCTTATGGGAAAGTTCACTGGTAAATCCAATTTTCCTGAAAGCTATCTCCCAATGGATTAGTGGACGACCTTCCACGGAATAAGATTCAGAGTTTGAAAACAACTCGATAGTTCGTTCCCGAACAAACTTTTCGACATTCATGGCCACTTAGCATCAACCTCTCTGAAAAGAATGATCATAAACTGAATAAAAATTTTCCCTCTATACGGTGTGTCCCAAACTCCCGAAGTTATTCAATTATAACCAACATTTCCATTGAATAACTCCTAAACTTTCTTCGAGAGAGTTAAATTATGAAAATGTCATCGACATTTTTGGTGAGTACATACTTTTCTTCGAAGTCTTCCACGAACTCATCACTCATTGCCGAGGATGGCGGGGAATTAATTTTCATCACAATGTTTTGGCAGAAGTCAACTTCCTCAATCGAAATAAGTTGTATTCGAACATACATCCAATATATTCGTTTTGTTATTTGCATTCAATTCAGACCTAGTGATGCGTATGAGAAAGTAACCTCAGAATTTATAATAGAGCTGAAGTTGATTTGTTCGATATTACAAAAAATAACTCCATTATTGTCCTGGATTTTTTAATTTTATTCGATTATTACAGAGGTAACACTTTCAGTTGATGAAGGAAAAAACAGTATACCAGTTATGAGGCAAAGTTACTTAGTTTGACCAAATCAAAATTATAATTGAACCATGGCGCTGATGTAAAGAAGAACAATTGAATATATCGGCGTCACTCACGTTGAATAGTCACTTGAGATGCTCATATTTCGATTCTAGTTAGAAAACTGCGTTTTTATTTCGGTAAATTCTTATATTTGAAAAAGTTTTTGTGACATACACCATCTTCGAATTATTCATTATGGCCTTCTTCAAACACATATTCTTTATGGAATTATTGCATGGGGTGGAGTTACCAAAAATAATTTGAAAATGTTCGAAACACTACAAAAATGGCTTATAAAAATCATACTAGGAAAGAAAGGGATTATCTCTGTGACGATCTTTACAGGGAATCAGGGTTGTTCGATATACGTCAATCTTTTTTTTTTCACTCTTTCAGTATACAAATGCAAATCGGGCAAACAAGTAGACAAATTCAAATCGAGCAAACCAGTCGACCATGTTTACAACATCCGATATAAAGAAAAATCTCTTGAGGTACCTCAAAACTATCTGACAGCGATGTTATATATTGCTTGCTCCCAAGCTGTACAATGTAATTCTAGGCAAAATGAAGAATCTCAACCCATTATCCCTATTCAAGCAAGAAGCTAAGGAATGGATTGATAATGAACATTGATTGATAATGAAGATCCAAAATTTAATAGACCCCAATAATATATCATTCTTTTTTTATTGCTATATTTAAAATAGGCTTATTTCTGCGATCAGGGCTGATTACCGACGCCAGTGAGCACTCCCCCCCCAACCGGAAATTTTGCCAAATCCTCTTTGACGAGTTCCACATCTATGAACTCGGGACCGCCATCTTAACATCCCCTCCGAAGGACGGCATATCTATCGTCATATCTCGTGCTCATTGATATGACGCCTGCAGCTGCGACTATGCTACTACGCTGCAGTTGTTCGGGCCATTTTTTTTAATGCGCACCTCCTTTGGCCTGTTGTCACCCAACCAAATACTAACCGCGCCTGGTGTTGCTCCGCTCCAGATATCGATAAGGCTCTCGTCAACCTGATCAGCCATCGTTGCCCACAATACTATATAATGAAAGTTATCCATATACCAAACTGATATTCAATTGAGCTTTCAATTGACATTTCAATCTGTATGTTATTGTTAGTATTTTCAAGACTCTGAATTTCATTGATATATCAAATAATATTTGTTTTATCTCTTTACATTATGTAGAGGTATTGACATCTCAATCAGCATTTGTGTTATTGTGATCTACATCCTACTTTGACAATTTCAACATAAATATCAATAAATATATGGATAAACTAATCAAATCTAACATACGAAAACTTAATGTAAAATAACTCCACGCGCAGGTTAGTCTTTGTGGATCCTCTTCGTGTTTATTTACTTCCCAATATCCGGATAATATAACACATATGTGTAAAATTGGATAGTAAATGAATATTATTATCATTATTATTATTATCAAGAAACTTTACTGGTACACTTGTTTGTAATATCTTGATGAGGATGACAACGGAAATTTTATGACACTAGCAGCTTACATGTGAAGTACCTACTATCGTTTGATCACAACTTCTTAATTGTCTTTTGCACGTCTCATATCACATACATTTTATCACATGATCTCATAAACTCAATTCTTCAGGAAATTCCCTCTGAAAATGAACGCACGCTAACCATGAAGACACAACCTCAAACTATTTATTATTGTTCTGTTGTTGTCATTCCAGTCATAAAGTAATGACTATTTGAATAATACAATGTTAACTTCACTAATAAGCTGAAATAATGAGTAATACGTTCCAATCAATTTCTTACGATTACAACTTACGCATAATTTTCATCAGTTCAAATGGTGTTAATATAACTACCAGAAACCAACATAACATTGATGATATTTATATAACTTGGATGAAATTCGTTGCATGATATTATGAAGAGACGTTGCCTTCAGGTATATTTTTATATAACTCTTGCAGGATGTTACTGGATCTGAGATTATTACCAATATCTGGAAAATTTCTCGAATTTCATTGAATTTGTTGTTTCTTGAAAACTAATTGGAAAAATATCGAAGTTTTCAATTCGGGAGATTGCAATATATTGATCAGAGTTATTGGTAACACTATACGTGTACGACTTCAAGTTTCGATTGCGTGATTTCCTTCTTATATCATTCTTCACTTAGTTGAGGATGGCTTCTTTATTTGTGTAGTTGATTCCATTGCGTCATAAGGTCAATAGGATTTTTATGCAGAATAGACGGTTCTTCAGCAACAAACGTATATCTTGGTTGGGATCTTCTTTATGCCTAGCTATGATGTGGTCATAAGCTCGAATACGTTCAGCTTTTCCGGATATTGTGGGAAGATGGAGAAACCACCCACTCATAGGAAACATTTTCAGTTGAAAGATAATTTCTGTTTGCTATATAAAAAACAGAATCATTTTCCAACGTAGACATTCAAAGAGATTCAAAATTATGTGTTTTTCCAGTTTCCAATTGAAAACGTTTTCCTCTCCATAGGTTTTGTCGATGGAAGATAATGATATGGGTTCTTCTATCAATCTTTGATTATTCCTCATATTTTTTCATAGGTGAAGTTAACAAAAAACAAAAATTCCAAAGTGTCACTACGGAAAGAATGTTCTGAGACTACCCATCAATATGTAGTGAAAATGCTTCTGAGAAATATGTTTTTTTATTCTTCCAGTCTCCCTGTTACAAGCGGTCTTACTAAGGAAAATTAATTATTGTAATAATTTACTGACTGCTTGTTTCATTATCAAATTCAGTCAAACTTTGGCCGGGCGTTTGCTGAATCAAATACAACTCTAAAATATATAATTCTCAGTTCTGGATGCATATAGAAGATTTTGCTGTATAATACAAAACCACTTTCACTCTGAAGTTCCTGGATCATCTCAATCAATTAACTGCAACAAGAAAGCACTTTAATAGACTAGACTTACCTCTTTCCTCATAAATATTCATAACCTTCGTGACCTCGGAAATGCAGAGAGAATCACAAAGATATTTTTCACTTACCGGAGTCGTGTACTTTCTGAACTGGCAGCCCTTTCACTGACTCTAGACTTCTTATCTTTTCTGGCAAAATTATTCTTTTCAGTTTTCAAAATGTATTCTTGATTTTTTTTCATGATAATGAGAAATGAAACAACAGATTGACTTCTCAACGAAATATAACGAATTTTAATGAGTTCTCAATCTGATTGAGAATACTCTCTGGATTGGAAGTCTAACCAACGTGATTTAACAATATTCGAAAGTACAAGGACTTCAAGAAGTTTTTCAGCTATACAAAAATTATTCGGTGGTACTAATGTTTGAAAATTAAGAAAACAACTCAGGAGATAATATTTAACAGTTACCACTTCCTAAACTTCCTCTGAGAACAAACTAACCTTATTTTTTTTAGCCTGTGGAATCCCTTTCACAGTGGATGTTTTCCCGCTTTGAATTCAGTAACGTATAGTATCTGAAGAACTAAAACTTCCGAACCATTCACAGCTGTAATTCACGCTTAGAATACTAAGCAAATAATCCCTGAGCTAACGTAATAATTCAGTAAAAAGAAACCAGACACGAACTGTCTGAATCCACTTGAGAAGGTGCGATAAGCTAAGCTAAAGATAGTCTCTAACAAATTTGATAGTCTATTCGTTAGGACTATAAACTGGACGCGCTCCTTTCAATATGAGACATATCCTGGAGTGGCTAATTTTTTAAATTTTTTTTGATTACATAGAGTGTGTCCTCATCCTTCCGGGACAGTAGCGCATATTCGGCTTGGCAAATGTTGAGAAAATCTGCATCTTCACATATATATCGAATATTTTACCGTAACTAATATTATTCTGATGTTGGATAGTTTGTGGCAGGAATTTGTTCGAAATATTGAAGAAAACCACTTGCTAAATCGTCGAAGTTTCGAAACTTCATTTCATCTTCAGGACTCAGGTTGATAGAATAAGATACAATACGTTAAATAACGATCGTTAAAAAGGAAAAACCTTGGACAATATACAAAAAACTGACATTGGTAATATGATCACTTACATTCAGGGTGGCTCTCCGAGTTCAAAAGTGGTAATATAAATAATTTAGACATAAAATATAAATACATGCACAGGTTCACGAAATCGTTTCTTTGTAATGTAAAGAAGGGTGATGAGAATGATTGGGAGAATTGGAAAAAGTCATCTGTTAATGATTCACATGTTGTCATTCTTTGTTTCAAATATCCACCTGTTTACCCTATGTACACCATGTCACACTCAGCACATAGTATTTGGTAAATAATGTTAGATTTTCAGATCTTTAGTTGTGTTTGTTTTTGTCTTGTAAAAAATGATTTTTTACTGTATTTTCACATTTCATGTTGATTTTGAAATTTTCATTTTCTAAGACTTTGCAGAGTTGTGGTGTCAGACTTTCTACTTATGGTAGTTTGAAATACTTGACGTTTGAAGTTGCTTTTTCTCTTTCCTGTGTATGTTTACTGTTGGAGTATAATAGTTTTTCAATGAAAGATTTAGGGTAGCAATTCTTCAATACCATTGTTTCAATAACTTTGAGGTTATGGTTTTTTTGATTCTCATATACTAAGTGTATGGCTCTGCGTTTGAGATTGTTAATAATGTTCCTCTTTTGTGTCATTGGGTGTACAGAGTGGTAGTTTATGAATCTTCCAGAATAAGTTGGTTCGTGATACCAATCAGTTATGATTTTGTTATTTGATTTTATCAGCAAAACATCCAAAAAAGCAATCCAGTTGTTTTTTGTTTCCATTTCTACGGTGAACTGAAGTCTAGGATGATAGTGATTGAATGTTGCATTACAAGGAAACGATTCATCGCCAGTTCAGTTTGTTCATTTCATTGTGTATGTATCGGCGTCTTTCGTGACCGTGTGCAACATGTATTTGAATTTTATGTCTAAATTATTTATATTACCACTTTTGAACTCGGAGAGCCACCCTAAATGTAAGTAATTATATTATCAATGCTAGTTTTCTGTATATTGTCCGAGGTTTTTTCCTTTTTAACGTATTGTCTCTTATTCTATCATTGCTCCATTAGTCTGATCAACAAGTTCGAAATGGTGTAAATTATTGATAAAGCTCCTAAAAATATGAGCGATAGCTCATTGGACTCTGAATGACGTGTAGAAAAATGTATTTCAATGATTTTATTATTGACGTTTTCGCATCTAAATTTATTTTACGTTATTTGTTAATGAATTTTTTCAAACAAATATATATATATATATATAAAAAAATTTTTTCCTTTTAAAAAAAAAAATTATAATTTTTTTTTTTTTTCATTGTTTAAATAATTAGTTAAGAAATAATTTTTTCTATGAAAATCATAATTGAGATTTCTCAAAAGGTATACATAATTTTTTTCATTATCAATAATTTCATTGTATATTGATTTAACAATTTGTTATGAACAAACTCTGACTAACATTATATTTTGTTTCTAAAAGTAAATGAAATTAAAGAAACAGCCATATGGACCGACATAAAAAGTTTCGAGAAGGAATTGTCTTCCACACGACAGAACTTTTTTATGACTGTACCAGGAACGCTTCGAAAGTAAGAACACTGGTAGTATATAAATTTCCAATTTGCCGAGCCGTGCATATGAACACTTCTCGTAGTGCTCTTATTTTTATTGCCGTTCCAATTAGGATTGGAATAACTATACATATGGATGTTTCTGTAAATTTTATTACTTTTAGAAAAAAATATATGTTAGTCAGAATTTGTTTATAACTAATTGTTGAATCATTATTTAAACAATGGAAAATAAAATACAATATTATAAACAATTAAAAAATTTTTTTTAAATCATTTTTTATCATGACGACAAAAAGGTAAAAATTTTTTTTTTTCAAATAGCAAATTTTTCTATTCATTTATGAATAATTTTTTAACAAATGACGCGAATAAAATTTACCCAGCGCTACTTAATGCCATTGTTAAATGCGAAAACGGCAATAACATAACATTTGTATAAAAAACATTACATAATTTTTTTAATATTCCATTAGTTTTTCACTTCAAACAATTATAATAAACAAAATAGAAAAAAAAACTCGTGATCTTCTTAACTATATATACAGGGTGAGTCAGAATAAGACCGACCAACTCCGATTACAGATTCCTCACCTCATTTCGAAGTGAAAAGATGCTATCATGGTATGTCCTGAAATGCATCCCCTCTGAGATACAGAGTTGTTCTTCCGTAACATTATCTCTTCTTGTTCTATTCGCACCACAATGATGTTAACTGAATTTAAAGGACCCCGTTTCCTCGAATCGTTGATGCACAGCTATAAAAGTAGAGAAATGTGGATGATGTCTGTTTGGATATCTATGTTGATATAATTCAGCCGCGGCTCTGGCATTTCCCCCTCTTTAACCATAAACGAAATGCATATCTGTATATTCTTCAAATGAATAATCCATTTTGAGACGATCTTCACTGACTGAAATGATGAAAGATGACTTAACAATAATACAAAGTGTTTTGGGTTACTGTCGATAATAATCAGTGTGTTCCTACCGAGAACAGAGAAGAAATGCTATGTTTCTTTCTAGTTCCAAATTTCGTGTATGTTTTATGCGTTGATCAGTGGTGTACTGAACAGCCTACCACAAACTTGCATGAAAGGCTCGACTTGGCAACTAGTTATCACGAATCGAAAGGAATCATTTAAGTAGATATTAATACACAATAATTGTTTTTCTTCATCAAAAACATGTTGATTAGTTAATATACTCCCAGATAATTAATTCAATCAGAACTGGCTTTGATAATGATACTCCAACATAAACTTCAACAAATTAAGAGTACTTCAGTTTTTCGCAAAAATTATTTCAGACCTTAACTCTTACCTAAGTGGAGTGAGGCTAGGTTTGTTCATCAGTTGATCTGTCAAAACAATCATATGCAAGAAAGTATGGTAACAACATACCAGAGAATCCGCGACATCGATTCGATCAAATAATATGATGAATGAAAAAATGGAGTTATCGGTCTCATTCTGACTCACCCGTACTATGTTTCCGATTCTCCCAACATTAAAAAAATGCTCAGGAGGTTGACACATATTCCGATATGTTGTAAGAAATTAGCATTATACGATTATTGCACATAGGAAATTATCCTTACTTCAGTTTTTCTCAATTACTCAGAAACCTCCCTTTTAGGCACATAGAATGTTATGACTTTCAGGTTGAGTATCGATGAGCCAAACTGATGTCAAACGCTCATTTGTCCATTCACTTGTCCCAAGAAAATATGAAGGAACATATGACCACATACCATGGTTTACGAAAATGAAAAAAAAAAAAATTCAAATTATGAGGGTTGATAAATCTTGATTGAGTGAACCACGTTTCAAATTTTTCCTTCAGGAATTTTGTATAAAACAAGTTAAATCTTAATTTTTTCGTACTTTCGACACCCTGTATCTCAGAGGGGATGCATTTTAGGACATACACCTTGATAGCAACTTTCCACCTCGAAATGAGGTGAGGAATCTATAGTCGGAGTTTGTCAGTCTTATTCTGACTCACCCTGTATATAAAAAAGGCTCCAAGAAGCAAAAAATGTATAAGCCAATTATTTAAACTTTTATGTCGCCAATTGTGAAAACGGAGGTCGGAAAAAGACTTGTTCGTTAACAATTGTATAACTTTTGAAATAATCAACATAAGAATTTCTTTCCAAGGGATCTTCATCCTTAAAGTGTTGAGTTGACAACATAATTTTCTCAAATGTTTAAATTTATATTGAATACTATAAAAAAATTATTTCATGTGGTATACTGTTTCCAGCGGCGGTGCGCCCATGCCGTAACTGCCGCGCGGAGCCCAATTTTTGGTGTTAAATCAAAATTATAAATAAAAGAAAAAGAGTTCTGGAAGTTGAAACATTTTTATTGGAAAGTTCCTTATCTTTAAGTTTTTTTTTTAATTTTCTAATTATCAACAGTTTTTAAATTATTAGCGAAAAACCAAAAGCCTTTTTTTCCCTGTTAATTTGTTAATAACAATTGCAATTTTTCATGTACTATAAAATCATAGAATTTCATTTCTCTACACGTCATTTCGAGTCCAATGAGCTATCGCTCATATTTTTAGGAGCTTTATCAACAATTAACACCATTTTGAACTTGTTGATCAGACTAAATTCGAAAATTCCATTTTAACATATATTTTTTTGTTCATATACTTCAGTGTCTTGAAGATGAAACAATTAAGTTTCAAAACGTCTACAATTCAGTAATTGGTTTTCTTCAATATTCCGACCGAATACTCACCAACAAACTATCTAAAAATCATATTCAACGGTCGCTATCCTATTCAATTATTCTTATATTTATTTATTTATGCAGTAGATCCTTCGCAACAATCGTCTCTGGTCATTAATTGAGCTCCTCGACTATGTCTATGACATTTTTATCCAACCTACAGTTGCAAGTCATGAACTTTTCAATTCTGAATAGAATTTTGTCATAAAGAAGTGGTAAAACTCAAAAACTGAATAGCCAGCCTTCGTCTGTCCCACCGTGAATTGTATAATGGTTTCCGTAAAAACTTCCTGCAAAGGGCTTTCGTTGAATACAAGGGTGATATTATAAGATAAAAATAGATATACTTCATTGTCCAAAGATGAAATCTTGTTGACAAAGCTTCAAAAACATGTATAAATAAAATATTATATAAAATATTGGACGAGAATACACAGAAATGCCCGTTTATAAAACTATTAAGTGAGTAAAACAATCAAAACAATTATTCTATTGTCAGATTATCATCAAAAAATTATTGTAAAATATAATACGGGCTTGTACTCAGTAGCCTTTTTATATTTTTCCTAAAACTCTCTATTTCTACATTAGAATCTTTGACTTCGATTTGCAAATGATTTTACATCTCAACTCCGTTATAAATAAATTAATCTTTGATCAGAAAGGACGAAGGTAGGGGTGATTTCAAATCATTTCTAGAGCTTCGTCGTGAGGAATAATGAGAAGAAATGATTTCAAATTTGGGTATATGTTTCCTTACAAGACAAACGGTTTCCAAGATGAAAAGAGCAACGACGGTCAGTATCTCCTTATCTATGTAATGTTGCCTGCATGAATCACATGGTCCAACTTTACAAATATTTCTCAATGCTTTTTTGTATTTTGAGGACTGAGTTAAGTACATTCAAGCTACACCCTCCCCAGAAGGGTATACCATACCTCAAATGATATTCAATCAAAGCATAATATGCAGTTTCAGCACAAGATAATCCATGCTCTCTAGAAATTACTCTAACTCCATAGCATCTGTCAGAATTTTTTTTTCTCAATTGTTTTATGTGTATATCGAACTTCAATTTCTTATCTATATTCAAACCCAGAAATCTGATACAATCCTTATTCGCAATGATAACATTTTCTGAAGTTACATCAAGAAGAGTACATCTAAAGGAGATTATATTAGTTTTTGTGATATTGAATAATAAAAGGTTTGAATCACACCAGGACTTGACAATTTTTATATTTCGAGACATTCTTTCGTTTAGATCTTCAACGGTTTTACCCCTCCACAAAATAGTAGTATCGTCCGCATGTAATGTTAGTTCACCAAAAATGTTGAGAGTGCATAGATCATTAACGTATAATAAAAACAGAATTGGTCCTACAACCGATCCTTGTGGCACTCCCGAATCTATCTCAGTGGTCCTTGAAATTTAATTAGTCTTTACTATTTGACTACGCCCTGTGAGGTATGACTCAAACCAATTCAAAGTTACTCCTCTACATCCATAATGGCGAAGCTTCCGTAGGAGTATTCCGTGATCCACGCAGTCGAAATCTTTCGTAAGGTCACAGAACAGTGCCGTAGAAATATCTCCGTTATTTATATCAGAGTTAAGCTCTACATCTTCATTTTGTAACATTCCTTATGATCGTGGAAGAGCGAAATATATTTTCGTCGTAAAAAAATTATTGGAGACCTGAAGATTGCGATATGACTCCTGTATCAATATAACAAGTAATTCCCGGTGGGTGAGGATATTATCCTCGAGTGTGGCAATGAAAAAGATCTGACAAGCATTCAGGCTCAAATATGTCGAAAGTGTGAGAACATCGAATAAAAGTGGTAAGCATAAGTAAATATGAATATGCCCTAACAGATAATGAGATTGTGTCGAAAAAGTCAAAACAACTTACAAAACAGCTCAGAAAATAAAATTGAAGTCATTCGAAAAACTAATGAAATTGTAAATAGGAAGTTCACCATGATGCTGAAAGTTGATGCCACTACGTATGGAATCTTTATTGAAAAGGACAGAATGAGTATTGGATGAAATCCTTGTGTGGTTTTTCATGATTATAGTATCAGAAGATATGTAAGGTGTTGTCGTTATGGAAGCATACTTGAAAAGTCGAAGAAAATGAGGTGTCTGTCAAAAGTAGTGACGATAATGATTTCAAACCGTGCAATGAAGATATTGCTAAGTGTTCAAATTGTGTTATGTGTAATCAGAAGTATATTTCCAATATAGATGTTGGCCATGTTTTTGGAATGTAAGCATATGTGAATCCTATAAGAGAATTGAGGATTTACATGAAATAGCAAGTACACTCAAGTATTGTCCAGCATTGTGTACTCCAATTGTCAGAGTTATCCAAACAACAAATAAAATTATAAATAATAAAAAACCTTTTTAAAGACAAGCTTTTATTCAAATGCGCTAAAAAGTAAAAAAAATAATAATAGCCGTGTCGCGCACAAAGTTCGCATACAAAAGGGACAAGCTTTTGAATCTACAGCTCACGGAATAACCTACGTCACACATCCAAAGCAATTTTTTTTTTACTTTTTAGCACATTTGAATGAAATATTTTCTTTAAAAAGGTTTTCTTATTAATTATTTCATTTTGTGCTTTCTAGTAAGTACGCCTTGATCTATGCATTTTTGTTAATAAATCGTAATTATGAGGCCTTTTTCCAGTGAGTTCTGAGCTATCTACTTCTTTAATGAGGAGACCATCTAAAAATGAACACTCTTCAATTTATGAATTATGACAAAAAATCTATAATCTTCGACTAAATTCATAGTCTCCGACCCCAAAAACCTCGACATACCAATTCTGAATATGAACTGTCCATTATCACAAAACTTAATTTTGACAATAAATTGATGATATCCGACCCCAAAAACCTCCACATAACAATTTTGAATAGAATCGCACCATAATCACAGAGATAGAAAAATCGAATTTAAACGGTTTTCTTCACATAAAGGATTCAATATAAAAAATTGAACCAGAGAATGGTAGATCTCAGGTGAAAAACAACTACTTTCCTGGCAAATACCACGCAGAACGTTGAATGATATTCACCTGAAAATCCATGCATACTTCCATATAATATCAATGGACATTGAATGCAAATGTTTCTTTCTGATAAGCTCGAATTGTGTTCAATTTATGTCGTGTTCACCTAACAATCCGCATACCGGTTTTAGGCTTCTTGGCCCTCATCAGTATGGAGTAGTCAACCAGCCAAAGGTCTGAAGAACTCTGGCTGAAGTGAGACACAACGAAAACAAACCATCATCGAGCTTGTAACACCTATAGGTATGCCGGAAAAGATAAACTTTAACTGGCGGTACCTAGTGACAGAAAGAAACACTCCGAAAATCTCCCACCTCGATAGGTTTCTAAATAAAAGATTCCTTCTCAGTAGGAGTGGCAAGCCCGTCTAGTATATAGTGAAAGATAAGTGCCATGTGAAGTGGAATGAATAGAAAAATCGAATTTAAACGGTTTTCTTCACATAAAGGATTCAATATAAAAAATTGAACCAGAGAATGGTAGATCTCAGGTGAAAAACAACTATTTTCCTGGCAAATACCACGCAGAACGTTGAATGATATTCACCTGAAAATCCATGCATACTTCCATATAATATCAATGGACATTGAATGCAAATGTTTCTTTCTGATAAGCTCGAATTATGTTCAATTTATGTCGTGTTCACCTAACAATCCGCATACCGGTTTCAGGCTTCTTGGCCCTCATCAGTACGGAGTAGTCAACCAGCCAAAGGTCCAAAGAACTCTGGCTGAAGTGAGACACAACGAAAACAAACCATCATCGAGCTTGTAACACCTATAGGTACGCCGGAAAAGATAAACTTTAACTGGCGGTACCTAGTGACAGAAAGAAATGAGGGCCAAGAAGCCTGAAACCGGTATGCGGATGAACCCTCTCAATACCATTCAGTATGCCGATGATACTACATATTATGAGAGTAACCCTGAACATGAATATCCAAAGCAACTGACTGACAACGCGTTGAAAAAAATCGAAAATTTTTTCGCAGCCAATAAGTTATGCTTAAACGTAAAAAAAACTGACACAATTACTTTCACACTAAAAGAGCTAAAGGACAGTCAAAAATCCATTGAGTTTTTGGAGGTAATACTGGACCAAAAACTGAATTGGAAAGACCACATCAAAGATCTCTCTACTAAGCTGTCCAGCACTCTTTACCTGCTTCGTAGAATCAATGAATTTGTTCCTTTTTATGTTTCGAGAGCTGCTTACATGGGGTTATTTCAGTCTAAACTGTCATACGGATTGGTTTTCTGGGGACTATCAACTGATTGGGAAAGGGTATTTATTCTCCAAAAAACGGCTATTAGAATCCTGGGAAGGGCAAAACGGACTGACAGCTGTAGACCTTTATTTAATATATTAACCATTGCGGCTCTATACATATTCCAATGTCTCGTCTATATCAAAACACAAAATAACACCCCTAAAGTTAATCACAACCACGAATATCTGACCAGTAATGGCCACAATCTTCTTATGCCACAGCATCGACTGGCAATTACTCATAAAAGCTTCCTTACTGTGGCGATAAGGCTCTTCAACCATCTACCACCATATATGAGGAATTAACATATGAATAAATCCAAAAAAAGTATAAAAGGGCTGCTGGTTGATCTCTGCCCTTATGACGTTAGTGAATTTCTCAACTGCAAGTTTTAATACTTTGCTTTTTTAATGTGTCTGTTTTGTACTGTATAATACTTTGCCTTTTTAATGTGTCTGTTTTGTACTGTATTTACTTACCTTGACGATGCTAAATCTATTGTACTGATAATAAGCAGATAAATAAATTGATTGATTGATTTATAAATTGAACGTTCTGATTGGTTGAAAATTACACGAAAAAATAATCAATAATAATAGATTTACCTAAATCGTAAACTCACCAACCAAGAATTGTATCGAGAAGCAAGAACATTTATTGATTATATACTAACCAATAACGTTGATTATACATACGAATACATGCTATGCTATTCGAGATGGAAATCTCCGAACAAAATGGATAAGTTGGTTAAGGCCCCCACAGACGATGAGATCGGTATCGCTACATGTTCCATGATACCGTAGTAGCGATACAAATTTCATCGTGTGTGAGGTTGTATCTGTATCACGGTATCAGTATCACCGTCTCAATCACAGTCGTGAAACGGATTCCGCCTCAGCGTGTGGAGACGTTGATACTTGATATAAATCTCATATACTTGTATCGCGACATGTAGTGATACCGATCTCATCGTCTTGATGCATCAGTCGAACTGGTGCCTTCGCCATCTTTTCAGATCTTACTCTCGCCAAATTGTCGATTGCGCTCTCACCAGATTTTAGTAAATTGACTCCGATCCAAGCGTAGAAATTGCCAGTCTCTATGAGCTGGTCTCTGAATCAAATGAAACGACGCTAATTAATGCAAAAAAAATATTGCGAAAACTTGCTATCTATTAACTGAACATATTGTGGGTTGTTGCCTTTTTTTAAGTTTCGGATGGTAAAAAGTTTTGAGTCGACTAATGCTGATGCAAATATCCAAGCGGCATTACCACCGACAGAAATTAATGTCACTGTTTCTAGAGGTATAGGTTTTTTCGAAAATACCTAGTGACGATAGCATATTTTGTGATTTATGGTGTGATCTTATGGAAAACCTGAGGTTTCCTAAGTTGATGATTTGATGACTGGGGTTTCAGGATATATTTTCATTATTCAAGCTTCTGTTCATTAGGATGGTCATTTCGAGTTCCACTGAAAATCATTGTCGATCATTGCAAACTCACTATAACTAGTACAGTCATTACAGCTTGATAATTGGAATAACTCTTTCGCCTTCATAATATTTTTTCTCTATTCTAAATATCATTCATAGAGAAAAGGTTATCTACATAAGTCTATAGAAAAGTGGATGACTCTCCAGAAAGTTATTCGAATTTTGAGTTGATCCGAGGACTTTCAATGATGGATATCAACAGAGGAGAGGTTGACATATCAATAGCAGAATGAAGAAAGCAAATCGTGGAATGAACAGCTAACAAAAACGGAGTTCATCTGCGACTCACTGAAGATTATTTCATTATACGTGTTCATCATGCTTTATTACGAACACAAATTTAGATGAATGCTCAGGAAGTGAATCAGAATCGAGGAAGTCTTGAGGATTATATAGAGACGAAATTTGGGTCGGAAATACTCATACAACGAAATGATATTACCCAAACGAACTCAAGATATCCACGAATTCAATTCATATAGATGGGGACATAATTCATAGGGAATGTATTTGTCTGAAAGCTCTGCTTCCACCGAGGTCTACAAAATACAATGTAGGTCACTTGATTGTTATTGGGTAGTATGTTAAAAAAAATTTTTTTTTTTTATCATAGTCATGAATGAAAGGTGAGCTCCTTTTCATATAAAATCAACAATATTTTGGGATTCAATTCAATTTTGGATTATACCGGGTGACCATGGGACTAGGGCCATGCCAATATCTCCTTCAGTTATCAATCGATTTCAATGATATTGCGTACATGAATATGAGACATAATTTTCGATTGACAGACATATGGAAACAAAATGGCCGACTATCGGTTTCGCCAGAATAGCCACCAACTTCGATTTTTCAAATAGAACACCCTGTATGTTTGATGTTTTTCGGATTCTACGGCTCAAATTACATACGACAGTGTTGTCAAATTTCTATTTCAGAATTGAAAAAAAAAATCTTTATTTTTTTGTAGCCCAGGTTAAAATGTATACTAGCATACTAGCATTGATATCATTCTTCTGTCCGTATATCAACATCATATCGATTTGTTCGTTTCGAGAATAACGATTATTATTTTCTATTCCAAAAAAACTTTTTATAAACGAAACGAGATGACAAGTAAAATTAGTATTTCACTTTTGACATGACAATAATCACTTACTGTTTTCCATGATTCTACGGCTACCTTTCATTTCATCAAACTCAAACGGATAACTCATTGGAATTTGTAGGCATCGTATTAAATATTGTACAAATTCAATGATTGATCGTTCTTAGTTTTGAACAAAAAGAAAGTGATACATAATTTATATCGTTGAATTAGTAATTAAATTATCTATCGAATGGCAAGATGACCCTCGGTAGGTACCATTTGAAAGAAACAATTTTTTCGATAAAAATGCGTTCAGAAAGTTCCAATTCCTGCTGTAGGATTCGTTATTGATCTTATTGATGAAATGTAGTTTGAGCCGTAGAATCCTAAAAATACCAAATATATAGGGTGTTCCATTTGGAAAATCGAAGTTGGTGGCTATTCTGGCGAAACCGGGAGTCGACTATTTTGTTTTCATATGTCTGTCAATCCAAAATTGTGTCTCATAGCTATGTACAGAATTTCATTCATTTCGACTGATAAGTGAAGGAGATATAGGCATAGCCCTAGCCCCATTGTCACCCGGTATATCGCTGACAAAAATCGTACTGAACATCATAAAAACAGCAGATATACCTATATATTTTTGTTTCACTATAGAAAAATGGTTCTCGTATTATTTGGAATAAATAGGGCGAGCAAAAATATGTCATACAAAAAATTTCGTGTTTTTTTCAAAAGTAATATAAGCAATTGGGATTTTATGGCTCATAAATTCATCGAATTTTTGAAAAAGTAGATTGCATAGAAATGTTTTAGAGTCAAATTGCTCAAAAGAAAATTTATACATTTTAGCGACAAAATTATCTATGTTCTGAGTTTTTTACATGCTTTCGTTTTACAGATTCAGAAATATTTATTTCTGTGAAAATAATTCAATCTACTCATTGATGACAGGCCAGACTCATCAGATTTCATTTCTCGATACTATTAGATAAACTATTTCCAAGGTCATAACCTAGGGAAATACTAAGCGCAAGCAGACAAATCATGAAAGGATCATTTATCGCAATTGAAATACAAATAATCTGTGAGATTAACAACAATATTCTTACCATCTTTTGAAATGAAATGGGGTGTGAATAGATTTGTCCTATATCAATTGCTCAACAGCTCGGTAAAGAATTTGCAATAGATTTTAATCTTCCCGATGAGCTAGAGACTTGAAACTGTGAACATTGCTCAGAACTGAATGACATTACAATGATAACTCGCTTTTTTTTCTGTCTGTTAGTTTGTCTTCTTGTCTCTGTTTTCTAATCGATTTTCATAACTTCTTGATGAGATGAGACTTGGAACTTCAAACATGGCTCAAAACTGGATGGCAATGCAATATTAATCCACTTTCTCGTCTGTCCGTTTGTTTGTTTCCTTACAACAGGTTTCAGATTGAAGAATCAAGTGTGTAAGAGAGAGAGAGAGATGGAGAGAAAAAGATGGAAAAAATTTGTCAAAAACATGAAGAAATAAAATTTCTCACACCCAAGAATAGGATAAAAGGAAGGAAATAATTATTTAATTATTACAATATACACTCGTTAATATTACAATATTCACACAAGTGAGGTTTGGATCATACAAACTCTCCATAGCAGTATGATCGATGGGTGAATGTGCACGAAATTCAATGGACGAGGGAAGTGTGTCGTCACAAATGTCATTCTTGTCAAAAACTGATTCCAAACAAAGAATCATAAATGTAGGTTTGCAATGAGACTAATACATACTTTTTCCTTTTTTTATTTGCGTATGTGTTTTCTTCATCAAATAAAGTTGGTAAGTTATCTTTATTTGCATTTAGAAAATGACAGTAACGAAGCATTGAATGGGCTCCAACTTCTCTGTAACCTCTCCTGAAAAATACAAATAGAAATAAGAAGACAAAATACTGTACTTACGAAAACTGTACCCCACATGATTTATCCATTTTCTCAATTACTCTGTTTTTTTAGGAAACCTGAAACATCTGCACGTTCGTCTTTCACTATAGTGGTTGCAATCTGGAGCGGAGATACAAATTAAAGCAGACTACCTTTTTCGATACCTTAAACACAGTCTTTAATAGAGTTATAAAATCAAAGATAACACAAATATTTTCTATATGACAGGGTGAACACAATCTTCTACCGATATCTGACAATGTAGTATGATAAGGGGGCCAATTAGTCAAGGCACAACACACGTGGGTTCTTGCAAAGCTAATCTATTCAATATACAATACAAAATGTAACTATGTAAGCATAAATGTCTCTAACAGTATTCAGCCAGCTAGCGCCTCAATTTCCTCGAGACTGCCCCCAACTCGACTGACTGACAACTTGACATTTCCTTCTTTCTGTCCACAGGGTGATTATATTATACCCCCCCCACCCCACCAAGAAAGAATAATGGATTTTTATTTATTTATTCCGAGTAACGACTGGGAGGCTTTCTGATTCGAAAAGGATTTCTCCTTGGTATGGTCTACATTGTTTCGCTCACCTTCTTCTGCTTCCACTTCATTCAATGAGCTATCATTCTCGTTGCAACTCGCTGATTGATGAACTTGGGGAGACTGGTAATCTTCGAATTCATCTGACATATCCTGGTGGAAAGGTTCGTTGGTATTTATCATTAATTTTCGTTTACGCATTTGGTCGCAGTATTTACGGCGCAAAATTCTATCAAGTTCTACGAGATATGATAAGGGTCCAGTACGTTTAACAATTTTTCCAGGGAGTGAGCCTTTACTTGAGGGGTTGTTCACCCACACTCCTTCTCTCTCTATGAAATTTTGATCTGGTGCAGCAGTAGAATCATGATGTTGTTTTTGGACGAATTGCTCATACTCTATATTCTCCATTACATCTGGTTTCAAAAGATCAACTCGAGATCTGAGATGGCGACCAAACATCAGCTGACTGGGTGTCCTTTCTGTAGATCTTCTCACTGTATTTCTATAGGAAAACAAGAATTGCTGAGTCTCTGCGACTGGTTCAATGTCTGATCACTAGCACGCATTCTCTCTTTGAAAGTTCGCACATCAAGCTCGGAAAGACCATTTGATTTAGGGTGGTATGGTGTTACTTTTACATGAGTTGTGGACCATTATCTGTAACCAAAAATTTGGGTGATCCAAAACGAGCGAATAAAGCACGGAGAGCTTCGATGGTACTTCCCAAAGTGATGTCTCTCATCGGTATGACTTCCAACCAATGGGTATACGAATCAATAAGTATCATCCACATTTTACTTCCAAAAGGTCCAGCGTAATCCAAGTGAAGTCTTGACCAAGGTTCTGGTGATATACCACATGGATGCAAGGGTGAATTTCGGTCATTCTGCCTCGACTGTTGACATTTTTCTATTTCTTGAGCAATATCGGAATTTATGTTTGACCAAAAAACATAAAGTTTTGCTAGTGATTGCATAGCAGTTATTCCTGGATGCCCGTCGTGTAACATACCCAGTACTTCTGGTTGGAGGGCGAGAGGTACACATATACGCCCTTTCCATAGCAATGAGTCCTCTTCAAAAGACAACTCAGTTCGTTTCTCATAGAAAGGAATAAGATCTCTATGTAAATTTTCGGGCCAGTATATTTGTAAACAACGGATTACATTCGAGAGTGTTGAATCATTCATGGTTTCTCTCTTTAGATGACTTCTTTTCATAGGTAAGTTACGAACCCTCATATGAAGTAATTTTGCATGATTTGGCAATTCCGACTGTTCGGAGGTTTCTTGTAGTGGTGGCCTCGAAAGAGAATCCGCTGGATAATTTTCTTTTCCAGGTTGATATATGACGTTAAAATTGTAGCTGTTGAGTGTCATAGCCCATCGTAATAGCCTATTACTTGCAATTTTTGGAGTCCAAATATATGCTCCAAAGGCTCATGGTCTGTGATCAAGGTGAATCTTCTACCATATAAGTATTGGTGGAACTTCGTAACTGCATATACTAGTCCTAATGCTTCTTTGTCGATAGTAGAATAACGCTTTTCTACCCCGTTGAATGAGCGTGATGCGAAAGCAATAGGTTTCAATGTTTCATCGGAACCTTTATGTGACAGTACATCTCCTGCACCAATATTGCTTGCGTCACTAGTAACAACTAATGGTAGTTTGGGATCGTAATGAATCAATGTGTCATTTGAAGTCAAGTTTTGATTGAGCAGATTCATTATTTTTGTTTCTTCGGTCGGCCATTCCCATTTTGCATTCTTCTTCAAGTGGCGATGTAGAGGAACGCATTTTACATGGAGGTTTTCAATAAATCTACCATAATACGTAATAGCTCCTAAAAATGATCGTAGCTCAGTAGTATTCTGTGGAATCGGCATTAGTTTGATCGCTTCAATCCTTTCTTCTGTTGGATGTTAACCAGTTTCATCGATTTTATGCCCTAAATAAGTGACACTTTTCGTGAACCACTCACATTTGGATTTATGTGTTTTCATCCCAGAAGCTTGAAGTCTACGTAAAACTTCCCTCAATCTTTCTGCATGAAGAACTAAGTTGGGAGCTGTTATCAGTATGTCATCAAGATAACAAACAACGCCATCTATACCAGCTAAAATTTGATCCATGGTACGTTGAAAAAGAGAAGGTGCAAAGCATATACCGAATGGTAATCGCTCATAAGTGAAATAACCTTTATGAGTGGCAATAACCAAATATTTACGAGATTCACTATGAACTACCATCTGCAAATATGCATCTTTGAGGTCAATTTTGGTTAAATATTTGCCTCCAGAAAGCTTAGCTGTGATGTCTCCAAATCTGGGTAATGGATAGTTGTCTACCTGAACATATTTATTGATGGTTACTTTAAAATCGGCGCAAATCCTCAATCTTCCATTTGACTTTATGGCCACAACAATGGGGGATGCCCATGAAATTTGAGTATTTGTTGTGTCCACGGGCTCTAATACACCTTCTCGAACTAATCGATCCAGTTCTGCAGATACTTGATCTTGTAAAGCAAGTGGCACGCTTCTTGGACGTCATCATTGATATGGATTTTTGCTCGATGTCCTTCGATGTGGCCAAGACAATCTTCGAAAAGTTCTGGAAATTCTATCAGGATTTTCTCGATTCGATTTTTCTGAATAGTTTTCTCCCCCTTATTAGTTTCACTACAATTCGATATCATTCCTTGGGAAATTAAATCTTCTGTCACATGCAATACTTTTGCACCAGGTGGGAGAGGTAGATTGAAAGCCAAACACCAGTCTAAACCAAAAAGTGGTATGTCCTGTTCTTGAGTGACGTATATGGGTAACGTCATTTCATTTCCGAAAGCTTCAACGTCAACCATGGATTTTCCTAAAGTTTTGATCGGTTTATCGCCATACGCCACCAAATCTGCTGATTTTGAAAGAGGCGGGATACCAATTTTTTTCCACATTGATTCTCCTAGCACAGCATGAACTGAGCCTGGGTCGTACAGCATATCAATGTCATTCTCGTTTATGCGAACAGATAATATAACTTTACTTGAACTGCCAATTTTTCAAATATTCAGTAAATGTGATATTTCATGTCCTGAAATATTACTAGAGTCCGAGGAATCACTTTCGTTATCGCTTGTTTCTCTGACATGACGTGTGGGACGTTTCGGTTTACTGTCACATTTCGCTTTTGAAGTTTGTTTGATGACAGCGTTTCCTGAGATCACACATACCCGAGAAAAATTGTTTTCTTCGCCACAACTACTACACTTTTTTCCAAAAGCTGGACAATTTTTTTATCTATGTTTCGAATCTCCGCAGAACAGGCAATCGAAATAAGGATGTAATTCTCGCAATTTATTTTTCGAAGTCTGATTCTTATGCGAAACACTAGGTCTGGTCTGTGGTTTATTCACGCGATTTACATAACTATTTTCGATTTTAACACCACCTGTTTGAAGAAAAATCATTTCTTTCGTTTGAATAGATGCTTGTTCAAGAATGCAAGCCGTTGATTCGACATTTTCTAGTGTTGTCGCAACAGATGGATGTTCTTGTATTAATTTTTCGTGCCATTCTCGATTATTTATTCCAAAAAGTAACTGATCGCGCAATCGTTCATCTAAGCCGTTTCCGAAACTACAGTCTCCTGCTAATGCACGTAATCGATTCACATACTCAGTCACAATCTCATTGTCTTTACGGAAACTACTTGCAAATTTCATCCTTTCCGCAAAGATATACACGTTTTTGCCGTAGAAACGGTTAAATACGCCCACCAGTTCCTTGTAAGTCTTTGTGGATGATTTGTCCGGTTTGAAATGATCAGCCAAAATTTTGAAAACATGTGATCCAACTTTGGAAAGTAGTAAATTCCGCCTCGTGGATGCATTTTCGTCTGTCATTAATCCACGAATTTCCCATTCCAGTTCAAATATTTGTAAATAGTAATCCCACTGTTCTGCTTCCGGCACAAAATTATCAAAACGAAAATGTTTATACTCGTCGTCAACCATTTCTGCAAGATAGTCTTTCGTCGCCAAAATGTAGTATGATAAGGGGGCCAAGTATTCAAGGTACAACACACGTAGGTTCTTGAAAAGCTAATCTATTCAATATAGAATACAAAATGCAACTATGTAAGCATACATGTCTCTAACAATATTCAGCCAGCTAGCGCCTCAATTTCCTCGAGACTGCCCCAACTCGACTGACTGACAACTTGACATTTCCTTCTTCCTGTCCACAGGGTGATTATATTACAGACAAGGTCTTTTAAATTCGACAGAGGTTTGTTTGGAATCAGTTTTTGACAAGAATGACATTTGTGACGTCATGACTCTCCTCGTCAATTGCCTTCCAAATATTCACTCAATATAACAACGAAATTATAGTCAAAATGAACCGTTTGTCTGTAATAATAATAATATCAAGAATCAATTTCAAACTATTTTCCCGATGAGCTAGAAACTTATAACTTCAAAATAGCTCAGAATTGAATGACAATGCAATATCATCTCGCTTCCTCGTCTGTCTATTTAATATTTGTATGTTGTCTGTAATAATGATAATAGTAGGGAGCGATCGATTTTAAACCAACTTCCCGATGAGCTACATACTTATTTTGAACATAGCTCAGAACTGGATGACTGAATATTTCGTGTCCTTTGGCTATCTTCTCGAATAGCTAGATACTTGAAACTTCAAACAGCATAGCTCAGAACTGGATGTCACTGCAATATCCAATCGCTTTCCTGTCTGTCCGTTCGTTCGTTTGTCTGTAATAATGATTTTGAACTAACTTCCCGATGAACTAGAGTTTTGTAATTTCAGACATAGCTCAGAAGTAGATGACAATGCAATACTAACTCGCTATCTTGTCTGTCGGTTTATTATTTGTATGTTATCTGTAATAATAATAGAAAGGAGCAATCGATTTTAAAACAACTTCTCGATGAGCTTCGAATATAGCTCACAACTGGATGACAATGAATAATAACTCGCTTTCTTGTCTGTTCATTTATATAGCAATCGATTGTAAAGTAATTTCGCGAAGAGCTGGATACTTGAAACTTCAAACATAGCTCAGAACAGGATGACATTGCAATACTGAATCGCTTGCTTCTCTGTGCGTTTGTTCGTTTGTCTGTAATAATAATATTAAGGAGCAATCGATTTTGAACTAACTTCCCGATGAACTAGAGGCTTGAAATTTCAGACAGCTCAGAACTGGATGACAATCCTATATTAACTCGCTTTCTTGTATGTCTGTTCGTTTGTTTGTCTGTAATAATCATAGTAGGGAGCAATCGATTTACTAACTTCCCGATGAGCTAGATACTTGAAACTTCTATCATAGCTCAGAACTGGATAACAATGAACTCGCTTTCTTGACTGTCCTTTGCGTTTGTCTAAAATGATTTCAAACTAACTTCTCGATGAGCTAGATACTTGAAACTTAAACATAGCTCAGAACTGGATGGCAATGCAATATTAACTCGCTTTCTTGTCTTTCCGTTTGTTCTTTTGTCTGTAATAATATAATAATATTAAGGATCAATTGGTTTTAAGCTAACTTCCGAAGCGCTAGATACTTGAAACTTCAAACATTGCTCAGAACTGGATGACAATGCAATATTAACTCGCTTCCTTGTCGGCTTGTTCATTTGTTTGTCTGTGAAAAATAATCGAAATAGTAGTAAGGAGCAATAGATTTTAAACTAATTGAAATATACCTACAATTTCCACATGTCCGTATCATAATCTCATCAAGATGTTTAAAATCAATTGCAAAATTTCACACACACAAGACTAAAAATCAGAAAATATTATTCATATATTTTTTTTAATGCGTTTATAAAACGGGCTGAAAAGTATAAAATAACTTCTCCTAGATCCATACAGATTTATAACCCCATACAGCTTCCTTACCCCATACAGATTGTCATGAAAATTTGTGATTGTGAATTTTTAATAGCTATGAAAATAGTTGAAAGATTGATACATGAATAGTTCACCTAAGTCACTAAAATGATACTGCGCTGTAAATGATATGAATTGTGTGAGTTTTCCCAACGACAGCTACTCCCTACACTCCTTAATATTATATATTTCATGCGCCCCACGTTTTTCGTTTTGAATCATACAAGTCAATAACATTGATCTCAATCTCTCATAACACCAAACAATAGCTTAGAGTTCAAATCAAGAAAAGCGATACAATTTTTCAGTATCATTTGTTTCCTTTGAGACACAATATATTAAATGCATTTTACCATATATTCCCTCCTGTAACAATAAACCTGTTACCCCCAAAGATTATGCATCACACTGGAGTTCTGTTTTTGCCTTCGGGTTATATAACTGCAACACCGGTGCTTTTTGCAGACAGTCTTCAGCCTACAAAACTCTTCCTGTTGCTCTTCCTCCCGAACAAAATTCGCTTTACTTTTTGTCAAATCTGAAATTGGTCTAGCGATTTCGCATAATTTTTAACAAACCTCCTGAAGAAACCTGTCAGACCAAGGAATCTCTTTACTTCTAGCTTGTTTTTTTGGAATTGGAAACTCCTCAATTGCTCTAAGCTTCCTAAGACCTGGAAATAATCCATCTGAGGTTAAATGAATTCCTAAATACGCTTTTCTTTCCAAATTCACATTTACTTAACTTGAAGGTCCATTTTGCTCCTGACAATTCAAAAAAATACTTTCCTCAACTTTATTAGCATATCTGTCCAGTCTGTAGCACCAATGAGAATATCATCCAAATATGACACTGCCACTGTATTTTCCAATAGTCCTAATACGAATGATATCAATTTCGAAAATTCAAATGAGTCTTTGGCATTCTGCCGTGCCATCAGGATAAATGAAAGCGGTTTCTTTTTTTGATTCTTCATCTAGAAGGATCTGCAGATATCCTGACATGAGATCTAATGTACGAAATATTTTTGAACCAGTTAAAATTCCAAAACTGTCGTCAACTTGTGGTATGGAAATTTTAAAATGTGAAATTCAAAGCTAATTCATTTCCACTGATTCACTCACTCTTTGATTTGAAATTCAACATAAAACTTGTTTTTCATTATAAGGGACAAAAATGAGAATATTCAATATTTCCAGAGTGGCCATTTTTACGAATTCACTCCTAATTGGTTTTCTTTCAAACAAATTTCAATGGGACATAAAACCTTCATTAATAGAACTTTATCTTGAAGCAAAGCCTCTGGGAATATTTATGGAAAAAATAAGTAAGCCTTTGTGGCTGCAGTGTTCCCGGCTATTTGGGGGAATTACAGACCACTGTGTGGGATGGAAACTGAGACCAAGTCAAAGTATTCAAGCGGTTCATGAAAAGTTATACAACTTCCTTCAAGAAATTATTTACATTCATATCTCAGATGCTATTTCATATAAACCTTGTGGGATTGCTTCCATGGAGGGTATATGAATTTATGGAAAATCAATGGCTCTCTTTATTTCATGAGAAGAACTACATTTGGTATAAGTGACTTCCAGCTGTGAAGATCTTGTGATCATTTGATTGATTGGGAAATTTTTCTGTTGCTGAGGAATTATTTGCTTGTGATTTTCATATCTGATAGGCCTATTGATATATTATAGATCTGCGGAGCCCTCTTTTCTGGTGAAAAATTCCCAGGACACACCTTGAAAAAAAAGTCAAGTGAAACTTCTTTGGCGATCTAAACCTTGATTTGTGAGTATATCGTAATGGATAAAACAATATGTATATATTGTTATGTTAGGAAATATTAAGAAACAATTAAACTTATAATTATTACTATTATTAGATATTTCAGTTATCGTGGTTAATGCTATGTTTGTTTCGCAATTTTTCTTTACTTTTCACTATTCTAGAATCTTATACTAGGCTCTAGTCGATGAATATGTATCAAAAAGGTCAGCCCTGAAGTATTTCTTTCGTCAAAAGTAAGTGAGCAACAATATATCCAAGGAAAATGCACAATTAAATTATTTGAAAAGTGAAATTCATGAAAAACATTGTATTGCAAGTAGATCAATTGATATATAAATTTGGAACATCCTGTATGATGAATCTTATCAACAGGAAACCCACCAATGAGATGTCGAGAGAATTGTGTGGACAAAGTGATGAAATATAAAACGATGAAAGCAGAAAATTGTCAAAAATAAATTTTATACGAATTTGTATATAGTATATAAGGTTAAGGATTAGATTTCATTAATAAAGTCAAAATTGATTAGAATGACAAATAATGATGTAGAAAATAGCAATAAATTCTGAAATCTGTGAAAAGTTAAAAAATGTGTGTGTTGCCATGGGAAGAAATAACAAGTTTTGAGGAAAGATCAAAAATTGAAAAAAAGCAATCACGTACAATATAGTGAATTTCAAGAAAAAGCTATCGAAATTCCAGAACGAGATCAATTCAATTAAGGCACAACTGGGAGAAGTAATATATTATAAAATCCTACTCACCTATTGACAGAACGAGAAATCCTGCAAAAACCAGTCACAGGAACAAAAATTTGTTTTGGATGTAAGGAAGCTGTAAGTTCCAATGACACAAGTATTCCCATGAGGCTGGGAAACATCACAAAAGAAGAATAACAGGTATTCTATTGGCAGAACTCTATAAAGTGCAACGCTTCAGTTTTATTAACTAACACTGAGTATCTGATTCACTGTGTTACTTCTGATTGAACAATTCAACAATTTTCGATGGTAAAGGACTGATTATAACTTTCAAATTTTCTTTCAACTAATATTAATCACTCATAACAAATTGCACTATATCACATTATTGTTTTTGTTTTAGTCCATTTGAAAAATTTACAATAATGAATTGATTGTGTGGTAGAAGAATCAAAAAAATTTCATTTCAGGCTTTTTGCGTTAAATATTCAATTTCAAAGTGATGAAAACAAACGAACCTCGTTATATCCGAACTGGTAGATTGAGCCAGAACTAGTAGATGTCAATCGCAGAATTTAATAAGATGATTCCATAAATGACTAAAAAGAATTGAATAAAAATGGTTGAATAGAAATCAAGACAAGCTTTCATAAAAATGCACTGAAAAGGAAAACATTATATCTTTAATTGTTTGGCCTAGCTTACCGCGAATATAAAATAGGTGTTTTTGCGCTGCAAGATATCGAATCTGCTACTCACAGAATGACATAGGTCAAATAATTGAAGAAATAATTTATCTTTTCCAGTGCATTTGTATAAAAGCTTGTCTTCATTTTTTTTATCATTTTCATCTTGGGAGAAAAAAAAAATTAAATTATTTAATGGAAAGCTATACCTCAAATACGCTCATAAAAGTTAGGGAAGTCTGTTCAGTGGATGCTCGAAGGTTCAAGTTCCTTGAGGTCGTTAAAACACCACTTTGGAAGTTAGATCCACAGAGATAGGTGATTATGTTGAGTGAAAGCAATATATGGAAAGCTCAGGTAAATCTCTCCTACATTCAGAGCCCATGTATATTATAATTTTATAGTTGAATCGAAATAGGCTGTTCATTTCATAGGAAATTAATTTCGCTATAAAGTTGGATTCGATTATTGTCAGTGAGCGAGAGAATCAGGCTATCCAATGAAAAGTGATATGTGTTCCATAACTATGCGAAAGGATAACTGCAATTCAACTAGATGTTGGAATTAAAAAATGATATCAACTTACTGCAAATGGAATAGAGACTATGTGGATTTTGGAAGGGAAACATATTAATGCCCACGATGACAAATTGCCAAAAAAATATAAGTATCCAGTATTCCACAAGTTCTGCTAAAATAAATAATTCCTTATTTACGTGTATTCAAAGCAATGAACAAAATATTTGCATATTTCATTGCATCAATGTTTATTAGAATTATGAATGTGAGTAGTAGGTATTCTGAGAAAATATATAGTATTCAACTCGCACAAAATGGCAATTCTGCCCTTGTATGAATTGCAGCCCGCGCCATCGTTCGTGCTGCAAACTTTTACACGTGCAAAATGAGCCTCTTTTTGTGCCTATTGCATAATATAGGTACTTCTTTGGAAACATTTCAAAATTTTCTGAAAAAACAAATTTCAGCCCTCTAAAATGTTACTTTACGTGAATCCGTCATTTTGAGTAAGTCCATAAATTGAAATTTTTCATGATCAACAAAAACATGTTTCATATAAAAAAGTCCATGGTGCTAAAGAAACTGAGCATAGGAGGTGACAAATAGAACACCTATATAATTTTTGTGAGATTTATTTATTATAAAAAAATTATTCATACAGATATTTTAAATAAAAATTGTTGGACTAATGCCTTTTTCGAAATGACCTCTTAGATGCAGACACAAATCCACAGATTTTCAGAAAAACTGTTAGTTATCAGTTATAATACCACAAGAGAGTGAGAATAAAGTCAAAATAATTCGACAGATTTTAGACACCAGAGCTCAACGGGCTCGAGTGGCTATTGCCAAATGGCAAAAAGTTTGAGAAAGAAATCTGGAGAATTATTTTCTACTTTATCGAACTCTCGTTTGGTTGATTTGTTGAAAATATGAACAGGATGTTCATAAAATCAGATGTGGAATCATCTGCGACTGAAAGATAAACTTTAGTCACTATCTTCCATCGTTCAAGATAACCTCTTGTGGGGTATTCATGTTGAAAAGGGAAACATTCTCAATTGAATATTGAATAGAAATATTTTTCTGTGAATTGAAAAATCCACGATAAAAATGAAATTATTTTTTGTGAATGTCTAACAGAAAACAACTACTTCCCCGGCTGAAGCCACGCTGGACATTGAACTACATCTGATAGATATTCTGAAAAAAACCTAACTCGACAGAAAAAATCTGAAATTGAAAATTTGCATTTTTATTCAGATAGTTATTTGATTTTCTATTCCAGTCCTAATTAAGAACTCATGAAGGTGAATGAGGCAAAGGAAAATGTTTTCAAGTCACAGAAAAATATTTCTATTCAATATTCAATTGAGAATGTTTCCCTTTTCTCGTGTGGTATTCTATAGATAATTTTTTGATGTTACGATCATAAATACATTTCCTCGCACAATGATACAAGGTACTTAAACGGTTTCATTCCTCACTTTTCATGCGAATTGTTGACAGACGTCAAATACAAAATATACGTTGTCAGACAATAAAAACAAAGTACCACAAATTTTCTAGGTAGAGTAGTCTCACTATAATAATGTTTTGATTGGCCAAAACGTACATGAATGATTCGAATTGAAAGTTTCCATTGGTTTCTAGAAATATCAAAAAATTATTTTCTTGATAATCGTTGTTTGCTGAAGTTAATGGCCATGCGAGAACCTCTGTATAGAAATGTTGGTTCTCTGCTGGAATAGCTTTTTCTAATCCTTTCAAATCTTACATTCTCTTTTCATTGATTGGCACTTTACCAGCATATGCAGGACTATTACTTGATGGTAAGGGCACCCTGGTGCCAATCCTTTGTAAGAACTGAAATGCATGACTGACAATACTATCTATGGATTCACGTGTTGTTACAAGACCTGGTGTGGTTCGGCCTCCATTTTTTATGTCTATAATATCTTCAGTTTTGGGTCTTCTTATCTCAAAATTTTCATAAGCCTGAACCATGGTGTATCCACTTATACCTGTAAAATATTGGGACAAACTGGGGGACACCAGCCCACTTGATAAAGGGAGTTATCTAGAGTTTCAGATGGCGCCGACGTCGTTTCTTGTCATAATTCAGTACACTGAAATCACAGACCACACAGGGTGTTTTTGTGATTTGTGTCTCTGATCCGTTCTGTGATGGTGCTTTTGTCGCCTTCAAGGTTATGTCAATTCGTTATGAAATATTTTGAGATTGATCGATCGATGTAACATATTTTAGAACAAACTATTCCATGTACTTATGTTAGTGTTATATAGAATTTTCGAGAGGTGTTTCGAAATAATTCGAATTTGAACCGTACCAATTTATTTTGTATGGTTAATTTTCTATTGATACGGCTCCACCGAGCTGGTACTTATGTATTTCTGTCCCTGTTTGCTCATGATAAAAATCTTATGATGGAGCGGATAATGATTTTATGAAGTGCTGTAAATTACATTTCTTCATTTAGCTTTCAACCCAATAAATGTACGGGAGATGCAATCTCTTTCGCTTTCTGAAAAATCTATATTCTAGCCTGGAGGAAGTGTTTTGCGACATATCTAAAGCTTTTGACTGTTACATAAGCTTCATCTCTACAGCTTCAGAGGACAAAGCTTCAATTGGTTCGAATCCTATCTGAGTGAAAGAACCTCTCATCTTTTGGACAAATTAAGAGGTGCGAGCGAAGGTAACAATACTGAATTTATTACCGGAAACGTCGAAGAGTATGTATCAACGCGCTCATAACCTTTTTTGGAATGGAAGGTAGATCAAAAGACAAAATCGATTTCCGAGAACGTTTTAATGGCTTATTTTGGCGACTTAGCCAAAAAATTTAAAAGTTCCACTCTGTGGTCACACTTCTCAATGCTGAGAACGACTCTTAGTATCCATAATGATATAGATATTGCCAAATATTTGAAACTGAAAGCATTCCTCAAGCGGCAGTCTAACGGCTACAAACCCAAAAAGTCAAAGATCTTTACAGCAAATGACATCGATAATTTCATTGAACAGGCTCCAGATGAAATATATTTGGCAACAAAAGTAAGTTTTATTTGATGGAAAATATGTTAAAGTAAACTAATTTACATTGTTGGTTGCATTAGTTATGGGAGTAATGGGTGCATGTAGAAGACATGAATTACATCAAATGAAAATTACTCATTTCAATGATCTTGGTTCAGCTGTTTTAGTAACAATACCAGACAGTAAAACCAAAATAGTACGAAATTTTACTGTAACTGGCAAATTCTACGAAATTTATAAAAAATACGCAAATCTTCGCCCTCAAAATGCTAATGGTCTATGGTTTTTCATTAATTATCAAAAAGGAAAGTGTACCATTCAGAGAATAGGTCTGAATAAGTTTGGAGCTATGGAAAAAGACATTGCCAAGTATTTAAAATTGCCAAATTACGAATTATATACTGGGCACTGCTTTCGCCGATCCTCCGCAACAATTCTTGTTGATGCTGGAGGTGACATAACCACGTTAAAACGCCACGGTGGCTGGAAATCTACTACAGTCGCTGAGGGATATATTGATGAATCGAAGAAAAGTAAGCTTGACATAGCAAATAAAATTGCAAATGCAATACAGAACATACCATCAGGTATACCAACGAATTCAGAAATGGAAAATCGCGAGAAGCCGTCTACTTCAACGTCGACAAATTATCAATTTCGAAAAGAATTAAGTATTCAGCAATCAAGTTCTCCAAATATGATATTCAATAATTGCACATTCAACTTCAATTAGATACATACATACATTTATAGGCTTCTATTTCTGTGTACCTATTAGAAATGGCAATACAGAAAATATTTACATATTTCTTCAATTTATATTTTAATTCTGATAGAAAGCTCATTAGCGGCGAATTCGGAGTAATGAAATATCATCAGTTTATTTCTTTCAAAGTTTTTGCAATGTATGCATGTATTAAACGTGAACGATATGTTGTCATAGAAGAAGTATAGCATGCAACTCGCAACAAAATGGCCATTTTGCGCTCGTATGAATTGCAGCACTTGCCTCATACTCGTGCCTCATACTCGTGCAAAATGGGCATCATTTTGTGCTCATTGCATAATATACTATTTCATGTCACAACTTGTATGATTTCTTCCTGATTTTTCATTTCTTTCAGTATACGTTCATTTTCTTCTTCCAGCTTTAGAATTTTCTTATTAAATTTTTCACTTATGGTATCGGTTAAAGTTTTCGTAAGTATCAATATGGAATCCTCTGAAGTACACAGTACACAAAAGATGTGACCAGTTAGTGCAGTTCGTCGTCGCCCTTGCCTTGTTTAGATCGAGTCGTCATTTTGAATGAGAATATACAGGGTGTACAGAAAAAAATTTGCGCCACATATTTTTTTGCAATTTTTGTATTGTTTTCGCATTAAGCTACTAAAACAACAACTTTTTTATCTCCAGCATTTTTTCGTATCTTGCTTTGTTTTTGAGAAAAAAAATAAAAATCACTTTATTGTTATGTGGTAACGCCGGATATTAAAAAAACATGAAACAAGAAGAACCCTTTATTAAAACCACACTTAAACAAATGGTACGCAATTTTTTTCAGTAAGAAAACATTTAACAACAAGTAACATAAAACCTACAATAGTTGCTCAAAATGTCCTCCTTCAACTTCCAAGCATTACCTCGTCTTAACATCGATTGCCGAACACGTTGAAATATTTCCGGCGTATGTCTTATCTGATCACATGAATCCCGTATCCGTTGGATTAATTCTTCTGCAGTGTTGACTGGAGTTTTATAAACGAGGAATAAATCTAAGGGATTTAAATCTGGTGACCTGGGTGGCCATGACTGTGGACCTGCGCGACCGTTGCATCCAGAAATTGACTTGCTACTATGCTAAAGTGAGGTGAAGCCCCATCGTGCATGAACCACATTGCTCCTCTTCCTGCCAGTGGGACATTTTCTAATAGTACAGGTAACACAAATTCCAAAAAATGACGATATGACCATTTAATCTCGGGGGGGTAAAAAATGAGTCCCAATGAGATTATCACCCACAATACCAACCGAAACATTCACGGAAAACTGTTGTTGATAATGATGTTCTATAACCGCATGGGAATTTTCTTCAGCCCAGATATGATTGTTATTACCTAAAGTTCATAATTGAATTTCGGGAAAATCACGCTTCATCGGTGAACAATATCCGGGATAGAAATTTTGGAGATGCTGCATGTTGTTGCAAAAGCCAAGTAGAATAAACAACTCGCTTGGGAAAATCCGCAGATAATAACGCTTGCACACGCTGTATGTGGTAAGGATACAGTTGATAGTCCCTTAAAATCTCCCATTCAGTAAAGTGAGAAATGTTTAATTGTTGTGCAATTTTTCGTGTACTTGAATCGGGGCTACGCTCAACTTCACGTAAAACTGCCAATAAGAGCAGCCGACCTTTGGAAGGTGCCTGATTCGCACAGCCGTGTATTCTTACAAATGTTTGTCTATTTGGTACAATGTGATGGGGATATCTTTCTTGATAAATGCGTCTTGCCTTGGGCCATTCCATAGACAAAATGCATATCGGCCATTTCTGAGTTTGTAAACCGAACCATTTTCTAATATCAGTAACGAATTTTATAGCCTAAAACTCTCAAAAACACTGTATGCACTGTTTCCAGTCATGCAGTGGCGTAGCTTGGCTAGTCGGGCCCTGTATCAAAATTGATTGGGGGACCCAAATGAAGAGTAAACATTTTTCAAAAAAGAAAGAAAAACGCTCGCATTGAATTAAAATAATTATATATTGATTATAAGTTATCACTTACAATTAATGCTCCTAGGAGCCAAGTTAGCAGAACAATTCAAATCAAATATACACTTTTCTCGCCTTTTTCTCGGCAAACTTATTTATTAAATCATCCATAGCTGAAGACGATTTCAGTTTTTCTAGATATTCTGCCTCTATAGACAATAGTGACAAATTTGATAGCCGTTCCTGTCCCATAGTAGTCCTAAGATAATTTTTAATCAGTTTTAATTACGAAAAACTTCTTTCAGCTGTTGCAGTTGTAACCGGAAGGGTCAAAAATAGAAAGCATGATGTTATTACATCCGAAAAACTTCTAACGGAAACTCCGTTAACCCATGCGGAGGAGTACGATTTGCTTTGACGATCTGCCAACAACCAACAGGAGTGGCAATACGGCTTGTTTAAAACATCAGAATAGCATAGCCACGGCCTTGAACATTTTTATACCAGCCTTATTTAAATATGAATAATGATAGGCCGAAAAACATCGCTTTGTTTCTGAATCCTTTGGAAACGGTCCTTGTGGTTTAGACGGGCCCAATTTAAAAACTCTTTTTCGTTCGTATTCAGTAAGGCTGTCACCAAAATTTCCTCTATCTGACGAAGGTGTATTATGAAATTCTTCAGACAATATGGTCCAGAAGAATCTAAAAATATAATTGAGGAAAATTAATATAGTAAAGAATTTTTCGGGAATTATTCAAAACTTGAAGACTGAAAATATCAATTAAATAAATTTAAAAAATTAATGTTAAAAATTTATTCAATTACATAACAATCAAACACCTCTACTTGAAAAGGGAAACATTCTCAATTGAGAATGTTTCCCTTTTCAACATGAATACCCCACAAGAGGTTATCTTGACGATGGAAGATAGTGACTAAAGTTTATCTTTCAGTCGCAGATGATTCCACATCTGATTTTATGAACATCCTGTTTATATTTTCAACAAATCAACCTCTACTTAATTAATAACATAAAATTTTAATTCATATTGGTATATTGATAGATTGAAATTTTATTGTATTAAATGTATATTCATATAAAAACAAAATTTATTTAATCAATACTCTCTGCACGAAAGCACGAAGCGCGTATAGTGAAGTTAAATGTCGATGTAATGTGGTAAACTTATGTAAGTGAACTTATGTTAATTAATAAGCATGGTGTAGATAGATATAGATAGGTACTTAGTACTTACCATTGCAATCTAAATCACTCACAGAAGCTGATTGCTGAAAAAATGTAGAAATTTTGGGCAATTTCTCTATAACTTCCTCCTTTTTCTGTTTACATTTTTTTTTCATAGCTCCACTGGGGTAATCTTTTTTTCTTTCACTCATTTTTTCACAAATTAAACTTATTAACCAATAAATAATCACAAGAACAATATTTTATATTTTATTACAACGTTTGAACGTTATACGTTATGAATGCGTGTACGGTACGGATTGAAATTGTCATTGTCATTCTCTTAAACGGAGGAATACGCAATAACTGATGTCTGCTGACACGCGTCGCGGGTTGCCTAAGAGTTTAAATGAGATCGCGTCGCGGGTTGCCTAAGAGTTTAAATGAGATTGTGAATAACATTTTATTAATATTTTTGCTCGGTTTGGGGCCTCTGTAGTCCGGAGGCCCCGTATCATTGATACGGCTGATACGGTAGTAGCTACGCCCCTGCAGTTATGTCAAAGTCAAATTTATTTGAACAATTGTTTTTCCTTCCATGTCACTCCAACTTAACTTTCAAAACACTGCAGTAATAATTAACGTTCTTTGTTTCATCGAAAACAGTTAATCTAAAGATTCAAAAGATGACTCTCGTGTAATTTCAATTGTTTACTCATAAATGAAAATCTCGTTATTACATATCCATAAACAACAAAAAAAAACATTCTTTAATAATTAATAAAAAAAAATTATTGCTTGCATTACTTTCGATAACAATTTCTAAGACTAGAATAGACTAGCTTTTGATGGTTTGGCAGTTCAAATTTTTTATTTTGTTGTCCCAGGGACATGTAATAAATTGTTTTTATGTTTTTTTTCTCAAAAACAAAGCAAACTATGAAAAAAATGGTGAAAATAAAAAAGTTGTAATTTCAGTTGCTTAATGCGAAAAAAAAATTGCAAAAAATCAGTGGCGCACATTTTTTTGGTCAAAAATATTGGTGAAGGTGCCTTCTGGGACGCCACTGGATGGATGATTTCAATCTAGCCTCTTACTACCCCAAATAACACTGCCAAATTTCAACAAAATCGGCTACAGGATTATCAAGATATTTAGGAAAAAACTATTTCGTCTAAAAAATTTGACACCCCGTATCTTGAAAACAAAGCATTACTGGACCTATGTTCATATGAACTTTTCGTCTTAGAATTACTCAAAGAATCACCACTTCAAGTTTGGCCACGTACTTACATAACACCCTGTATAATGGCTTTGAAGACAAGGTGAATTATCGATGATAGTTATGATGGAAATTAATGCGTTTTCACTCACAGAGTTATTCGGCTTTTTTATTGCACGTGTATTAACGTTTTCAGTATTCATTTGCAGCACTACACGAGTAACGTCTACTCAGTACGACACATACGACTACCCTAGGAGACTTGTTATCCACCTTATAAGAATAATTGCGCAACTCAGAGCTTGCAATCAACTGTACTTAAAATTAACTTGTAAACAAAACACACACACATCATACAAACCGACGGAATTTGCTACATTTGTAACCTTTTCAAAAATGAAAATATTGAACATTCGTTTTTTTGAGTGCCCTTTCTACATTAACTTACGTGAAAGTTTCTTGGTAGAAAATGACATAAATAGTATTAATGATTCGGCCTGTGCACTAGATTCAAACTCCTTCCAAACTATTTCCACAATAACGAACTTTGTCACCAATACAATGAAGGTGCGATCGTTTCTTCGAAATGAATAATATCCTTTTCTACCATAACCTTTCTCCCGTTTCCTTTTTGTACTTGTTAGACCCAAAATACGGATGATCTCTCTTAAGTTTTCAAGTATAAGTGTACGTATATTTAAAAAAATATGTTATCAACCAACCCTTGTAATAAGGATTTTAGTTCCTTTGATACAATAAGTAAATAAATAAATAAAGAGTGTCAGTTATTTTCATTATACCTCTACGATCAGTTGAATTCGTGAATTGAATCAATTATTTAATTTTTTTTTATGATTAAATGTCACAAAAGTCTGATTCCCCTTCCGCGTCACACTGTATAGCACCCAATTTGTTCATCTGAAATCTTAAAATATACGAGTAAGAGGGTTTTTAAACTTCAACTGTACACTTGATTGTCCCCCAATCGATTACGAACGAGCCGCCCCTGCCGAAACGCAACGTAATCTTCTCGAGAGCTGCATTGCGAATCACGATTGAATTTGGGCAACAGGCTGCATGCTGCATAGGGTCTTTGGCCGGCCATTCACTCCTCCGAAAATTCTACGAGTTAGTGGTTCCTTCTCGATGCCATCTAGCGCTCTCCTTGTCCCTTCGCCTCAAGGGCGACTGGGATGGAGACTAGCCGGAAACATGGTCCACCAAAAACACCGTGTGCCTCTTTATTCTTCGCTTTTGACTTTTTTCTTTTCATTATAATTGCGAAACTTGCCTCGTCTCAATGATGGATGGTATTCCCTAGCTTTGTATTCGGGAAAGCACTCGGTACCAGAGTGTACATTTATTTCATCTTCGCATCAAGTGACACTGCGGTATTGATAATGGCAAGAACTGAAATTATCGGTGATAGCAACTAGTTAAAATCGACGAAAATAGAACGAGTGTGCAGCAGGAGTTCTATTTTCTTAATGTTTTAACTAGTGCTATCACATATGAACAATCAATCATTCCATGAGTTATATTTGGTGATAAAGAACGTTATCAGATAAAAAAAACATCTTAACGTTAAACAAACAGCATACAATTTTCATTAGAAACAGTTGAAGGGTGGTAACATGCGGTAATAATGGCAATATCATCGATTTGATAGCCTCTCACTACTCTGTTGTTTTATTATCTCAATGTACCATGTGACAGGTGAATTATTCTCTCGGAGGTAATGTAATAAGTGGTATGATTATTACCAATAATATTTTGGAATAATAATGAAATGCAATCCCGTTGGGATTGCCATTGAATTAATATTCAAATATTAATCATACCACGAATTATATTTTGGACGACAATATATCGATTTGAAATATAGACCAGAAAAATCTTGTCATAATCTCAATTCGAAGTAATTTACAGATATAAGACTAGAAAACTAAGAACATCAACACTAAAGAGGAAAATAAGGAACACTTTAGTTTAATTTGTTATAGGTTTGAATTTTGAAGGTACAGTTTTCGAAAAGAACGCTAGGACCTGTTTTTGGTGCCACTTCGGTATTGGTGGTTGTACTATCATATATGAAAACGATATGAGAATCAAGTAGCATTTTAAGTGGACGGAACGTAGCAGCCACGATCATGGAAAACTTTGAAGTGTTTGACCACAACCACTGCCACGTAATATACACGGTTCTATCACGCGGCGGCTACCAAAATGGGGAACACTTTTTCGGTGGCCGCACCGTTCCGATCTACGTTCCTGGATGCCAGAAAGCCACATTCCAACCACGTTGTGGTGACCTGACAAAAACGTGGATATGTAGTGACCGACACAAGACACGTTAAACAACTGACTGCGTTTGTGTAAATAATATGTGGCTCGATCTCTGTTCATCAACATCTTTTTGTGATGAATGTTCCTCATTCTTCCATTTTGCCTGATTTATTTTTAACACTCGATTAAATATAAAAATATATAACATATAAACATACAAACGCGTAAGTAAGTATATTGAATTTGGATACTTCTGATCGGGATAAAATTAAAACGATTGAAAGTTCAATGTGAAATATGGATGCTGTAGCTCGATTATGAGTACGCGCCATCTGAATACACTTCATTTAAGGGAAACATAATTTTGGAAATAACTCGCCTCTGAAGTTATGTACTTAAATCCCTCAAACATTGTTTTTTTAATCTTGGTTAGTTGAAACAAATACTTACGTAACAAATTACCACGTTTGATGCAGTGCTGATGACAAATAAATCTTCATTGAATATTTCGATCATTTCTCTAATAATGGCGACCCAGTATTTCCTGTAAATATGGCGGCTTTTGGAGAATATAACTTTAAAGTGACAGAAAGTGTAAATATACCACTCTAAAGCTCCTTCCATCATGAAGTGCCCAGTGGAACTGAATTATTAATTTTTCCACCACTGAAAATTGGCACCCACGTCGCAGGCCCATGACTCACCACGTCAAAGTAATAAGCTGAAAATTACAATAGGTCTTATACCTTTGAAATTTACAATATGGCATTCGGAATAGTCGTTCAACTACAAGTGCAACAATCAGAAAATAGTTGAGGGACTCGAACAAGGTTAACTTATGGGGATTTATCAAAAGCGTGACACATGAAATCCTTCTTGAAAAACTCACTTACTATGGAATCAGGGGTATCACTCTCGAACTAATTGAATCCTATTTAACAAATCGTTTCCAAACTGTAGTATACAACAACAAACTGACTAATTTTAGAGGTGTCAGATATGGTGTTACACAAGGTTTGGTTTTGGGCCCACTGTTGTTTATAATCTACATTAATGATCACATTCATTATTCCTATATAAAAGTGGGAGATGGCACGACATTAATTTATTCTCATGAGGAATATGCTTTCCTAAATATGCTCTCGAATAAAATTGAGGAGAAATTGAGGAGAAATTGCGGCAATACCGCAACAGAATTCAAAGTTGAAAAAATCGTTGAGCAGCCAATGGAATAGCCAATCGGAATATATGAAAATATACCAGGTGTTGCATTTGAAAGAGAATAACTTTGGTTAGTCACGCATCAATGATGAATGAATAAAAATTATTTTGTTGTCTTAGATGTTCCCTTTGGCAAAAAAAATATAAGTAATCGAAATAGTGATACATTAAGGAGCAATAAACCACGGGAATCCTGTTGACTCACCCTGTATAAATATTCATTGAAAGCTAGAAGATAATTCATAAAAATCAAGATTCCTAAAAAAAGCATGTCCCAGTGTAAAACGATTACATTTTTCCCGAAAGGAAAACAAAGGGAATTATAGGTAGATGGAATTTATTTGGGCGTTCCACATTGTTTCTGTGCAACTTTCCCCGCTTACCTCAGAACGATCTGATGATAATGGCAAACTACCATTAATTAAATGTCGATTAACAAGTCGAAATGTCAAACACCGGTTTACGAAATGCAGCCTTAAATGGAATATTTATACAATATTTACATTTGCATTATGCAAAAAATGATTCAATGTTCCAAATACAAACGGGATTTTTAAATGCTGACCTTTATTACTAGGCCACTGCAATGCGTTCGACTATCAAAATTCGAATAATGAAATAACAAAAATAAAGAGTAGTTCAAATATGAAACGATTTAGGCATGAATCCATTCCATTGTGCGTTTTTGTGCGTCAGGAAAGTGCTCTCTGTCACACTTTTATGAATCCAAATACTGAGTGGCCTAAAATTTTTGCAGCTGTTTTGACAAATTAGCATTTTAGGAACATGCATACATATAAGGTGTAGTTACTTTTGACTTGGTTTATCCCTTCGATTTGTGCCGCTTCTTCAGATGCGCTCTCCACAATTTTCAATGTTCAATGTAGATATCTCAAAAGTTGGAGTAAAATAGATCTAAATGACTTAGATGAATAGTGATACTGTTTACTGACGAAATTGAGTAAGGTAATTACCTAGTGGGAAACCAGTACGATACAATACAATATGTTTTTATTTCCTATTCTGTTATAATTCTAACTAACCCTAATATATACAACTAATTCTACTATACCGGGTGACAATAGGACTTGTGCCATGCCTATATCTCCTTAACTTATCAACCGATTTGAATGAAATTCTGTACATAGATATGAGACACAAATTCGGATTGACAGATATTTGGAAACAAAATGGCCGACTTCCGGTTTCGCCAGAATAGCCACCAACTTCGATTTTTCAAATGGAACACCCTGTATGTTTGATGTTTTTCGGATTCTACGGCTCAAATGACATACGACAGTGTTGGCAAATTTTTATTTTACAATAAAAAAAAAATCTTTATTTTTTTTGGCCCAGGAGGCCTTGATCAGGTTAAAATCTATACTAATTTACATCAGTAACTCATAGTAATAGTCATTCAATCGATAAGATCAATAACAAAGCTCACAGCAAGAATTCCTTTTTTCTAAACGCATTTTAAACGAAAACATTGTTTTTTTCAAATGGTACATACTGAGGGCCATCTTGCCATTCGATAGAGAATTTAATTACCAATTCACCGATATACATTATGTACCACTTTCTTTTCAAAACTAAAAATGATCAATTATTGAATTTGTACAATATTTCATACGATGCCTACAAATTCCAATGAGTTATCCGTTTGGGTTTGATGAAATGAAAGGTGGCCGTGGAATCATGGAAAACAGTAGGTGATTAATGTCATGTCAATAGTGAAATACCAATTTCTCGTTTCGTTCGTAAAAAGTTTTTTTGGAATGGAAAATAATAATCGTTATTCTTGGAACGAACAAATCGATATGATATTGATATACGAAGAATGTCAGAAGAACGCTGTCAATGCTAGCATGCTATAGGCTGTTCGATATCCCTTAAGACGGCATCCATCGAGAAACTATTTCAGGAAATTGGAAATGATGCTAAGGAAAGAACCAGCTGATCAAAACCACATCCACTTCATCGTCAGTGAAGGAGCGGTTTTAGCATATGTTCATTTTTCTCCATCTGCTTTAGTGCGAGAATTGGAAATTGAATGTGGGATCAGCAGAGAAAGAGCCAGAAATGTATCGAAAAAACATAAGTATCGCTCCTATAAATACAGTTTGCATCAGCATCTATATGAAAATGACCCAGAACGGAGACTAACTTATTGTAATTTGCTTTCGCATCATCATGATTTGAATAATGGTTTCGTCTCGAAAATACTGTTTACAGATGAGTCTAGGTTTACGAATAATGGTATGTTGCTGAGAGAAGGCAATTTTCAAGAAAGATTTGGATTCAACGTAGGAGCATAGGAACAGGAATCATTGGACTAATTCTCTTCGACGAGCCTTTGATGGGCCAAAGATATTTACAATTCTTAGAGAACGATATTCAGAATAATATCAACGATTTACCTGTGAACATCGAAACTATGTTTTTTCAGCAGGATGGTGCAGGACCACATAATGCTAATATTGTTCGGCAATATCTTAGTGATACCTATGGGCAGAGATGGATTGTAACAAATGGTCCAATCTGATGGCCAGCCAGATCGCCCGATTTATCCCCTATTGATTTCTATTTACGAGGTCACATAAAATCTAAAATATACTCGAGGAGACCAACTTCTTTGGAGGACTTGAGAGATAGAGTTGAGCGCGCATTTCAGGAAATTCCTGCTCACGAACTGATAAATGTGATGAGATGTACAATAAATAGAACTAGTCTATGTGTTAGGGAAAACGGGTAACACTTCGAACATATCAGTGATCATTAATAATTAAAATGACTTTTCGATTATTGTGAAACTCTTCTATTGAAAACAGGATAATGGTATTGTGAGTAATAATATGTTAAGTCAGTTTGATTACATTAAAGTTAACTTTTCTGTAATGGGTTAATGATCATTACATATTGTCAAGTCGATTATTTTTGGTAATTCATTGTTACCATTCTGAAGTAAAGTTTGAAAGGATGAATAGATGTCATGATACCTACCAATTTTTTCAGATTGATTTCATTTTGTTAGATGGCTCTCTACGTTTAGAACAAAAAGAAAGTGGTACATAATGTATATCGTTGAATTGGTAATTAAATTCTCTATCGAATGGCAAGTTGGCCCTCGATAGGTACCATTTGAAAAAAACGATGTTTTCGTTGAAAATGCTTTCAGGAAATTTCAATTCCTGCAGTAGGGTTTGTTATTGATCTTATCGATGAAATGACTATTACTATGAGTTACTGATGTAAGTTAGTATAGATTTTACCCGACCAAGGCCTTCTGGGCTAAAAAAAAATTTATTATTTTTTTATTTGTAAAATAGAAATTTGACAACATTGTCGTATTTAATTCGAGCAGTAGAATCCGATAAACATCAAACATACAGGGTGTTCCATTTGAAAAATCTAAGTTGGTGGCTGTTCTGGCGAAACAGAAAGTCGGCCATTTCGTTTTCATATGTCTGTCAATCCGCAATTGTGTCTCATATCCATGTACAAAATTTCATTCATATCGGTTGATAAGTGAAGGAGATATAGGCATGACCCTAGTCCCATTGTTACCTAGTATACAGTGCATTATTATGTGAACGTATGGTTCAAATGGCAAGTTGTTCATTGGTGTAGGTCGAAGAAGCTATTCCTCTCCTGATATTTTATATGAGTTGAGTTTGCTAGGACTTTATGGATTTTATATTTCGGAGATTTTTCCGGGAAACGAAAAAAAAAATGAAAACACGTTCAAAAAAGTTCATTGCTTTGAAAATTGATAAAAGTATTTTTTCTAAAATTCCCCAATATCGTGTTCTTTGTGTATTTGTTATCATTGTTTATTGAAAGAAATGGGTGAATTAATTTAAAAAAGATTTGAGGTATCAACGGAATTCGAACTCCCGACCCCTTGGTCTGTAGGCCTTCATTTAATCTCAGTGCTACTCGGTGTTTGTAATTGTTGGAGTGCACGCGGTATTTGAATGCGTGTTTTACCTACCAGTGTGTTATGGGATTTTTGACTTGTTTTCAACATCATCGATCTTCTTGGAACAAATCCAGCTTCTGATATATTTGCCCATGCCTTCTTGACTGGTTATCTTGCGCTCTTATGCGTGTGATATTTTCGGTTAGCGAACTTTTAGGGATATGGAATCTATAAAATGTGTTCAAGATTTTTGTGATATACTTATTCTTCTATGTTTCGATGTCGAGATCTAGCCGGGTGTATCTATCTTTCACTGTTCGTTATTATACGAAGTACCTTATTCTGCAGTCTATACAGTCTCATATTGGACAAGCGTATGTTATACTTGGTCTTATAATTTGTTCATATAGCAGAACCTTGTTTCCTAGTGACAATTTTGAATTTCTCGCAATTAGCGAATACGTTCGTTTTATTGCAGCCGAGCCTCTCTGAGATGCTAATGCTAATGAGATATGTTTGTGCATTGTAATACGGTTATCCAATTCGTGAATTTTCTCGAGAAATTAATAGACTCAGTCTTTTGAGGATTCAACATAATTTTGTTACTCTCTAGATAGGGTATGACCAACCGATCCAGATGTATCTGGAGTTGGTTTGCAGCCATCCCGCTCGCGAACGAGTGAGCGAATAATGCGGTATCATTCGCATACATCGCCGTACTCGTGCGAGCGAAGGTCGGGACGTCGTACGTATATAGGGAGTACCAAATTGTTGACAAGGAGGACCCTTGTGGTACACCTGCCCCAATTGGATATGCTGACGAGCTTGCATTATTCATTCTTACCTATAGGAAACCAATGATACTGACGATTTGAGGAGTTTGCAAATTAATGAACTTAATAAAGAAATAAAACAACCCTAATGGTCGGAGAGGCTGGTCGATTTATATACCTTAAACTCCTGGATGACTTTAAAGTTTCTCATGAAAACATACCCATAAAACGACAACTGTGCTGGCCTAAATCCTGCCGGAAGTAATTATTATTAATTAATAACCAGACGCGTTTTTCAACATCTACCATTTTTCCCGGACACATAAAAGAATGAAAAATTGTAGGTAAAGACTAAATGTACCCGAAAAAACAAATGAGCCGACTTTCATATTGCCGGAAATGTGAAAATAAGGTCGAATAAAATACTGATTTTATTCAAGTTCTGCTAATCAGTCGAAATTTCAAATACTCATCCGACATGAGTTTTATGTGCACAAAATGAAATTACTTACAATCAAATAACAGCTGGTAACAACTTAGAAGTCAATGCTGAATCTATTTCGCATCTGAATCAGAACTGCGGACAGAATCAACGCTTGAAAGAGTAGGATTTCTCCCAAATCCCTCATTACCCAGCCATATTGTTCAGGACGCAGCGTAATACATTCTTGTTTCGTCGCATTTTCCACAATGCAGTAACAAAGATCGTTCTTAAAGTACCTCGAAATTTTGGAATTCCGATCTCTGATCTAACAGTGTGAATTTCAATATTTCCACAATTGTATTTCAACATTTCCACAATTGTGATAAGATGGAAACTCGGAACCTTCTCTCTCAATTCCTTAGAGTGACTTTCCACTCCAAATAGTGTTCAAATACTGCCACTCAAACAAAGAGTGGTAATTCACTCTGATGAGAGTGAAATTTTATTCCAAAACAGTGGATTATTGCCTTATGGAAAGTTGGATGCCACTCCAAAACTAGAGTTACAATTCACTCTGAAAAAGTTAAAATCAACTTATCATAAATCCACTTTCACTCCATCGGGGTGAATTTTCTTTGTCTTTGAGTTATTTTGACACTTGAAGAAAAGTGCTTTTCATACCAAGATCAGGCCGGTTGAGTCATTAAAATCGAAGAACCAGAATTGCTATATATTTCATATATCCAAATTGGTGCCCAACATTAGCCCAACATTAGGTAAGAGCAACTGACACCGATGTACTCATTTTACTCTTGAGTCGCATGCGAAATTTAACAAATTTAAAGGTATGGATGACAGGCACTATAGCAGAAAAGATCAGGAGTGCGTATATTGCACCACATTAGTTGAAATATTGGGACCGTTGTTGTGTAGTGCTTTACTTGGTTTCCATGCCTACACTGCAACTATTTATCGCAGCAAAGTGGTTCCGATAGTCAATCTGAGGGGACAAAATGATTTATCTGAATATTTGTGTGACTAATCCACGCACCTTGGAATTTTCACAAAATCTGACCAATCAAAAACCAGAGACAGCTTGTATTATCGCGAAAACACCAGCTGTCTTTCAATTCTGATTGGTCTATCAGCATGGTGTTTTCAACGACGTAACCATGGATACGGATCGCAATGCAAAGTTTGACAGTTTGACCAAAAATAATTGTAACTGCAAACGTCAAAATGAGTCGCTTCGGTGCTACTTCAAATGAAGTAATAAACCAAAATTTTGAAGTTAATATACCCAGTAATACAAAAATATCAAAATCTTATATATGGAGACAATTTATGACGTTCTGCGCGGAACGCAACTACAAATTAGATGCAGAAAATAGCAACGAAAGATTAGCATTCATTCTAAAAGACTGGGCATTCAATATGCGAAAAATTGATGGTAGTGATTACAAGGAGAGTGTTATCAAAACCATATGGAACACTAATGCAAAATTAGTACAAGAAAAATATTTTGTGAGTATCAGAGACATATTGATCCCTTCAAAATATAATGTTCAAGGAGGCGAGGGCGGCTCGAGATAGCAAGAGAAAATTGTTGCAAGCTGTACCCGAAAAAAATTAAATGAGTTCTGTCGCTATGACTACAGATGAATATAGAAATATGTGCTTACAATGGGACGAAGACACGCCAGAGGGACTCCAAAAGAAGTTTTTTCACATAGCTGCGTAGAACTAGCTTGGAGAGGTAACGAAGCAACGTTTTCCAAGTTACATTTTTTTAAGGGAGAGACTGACAACAAAGGCTGTTTAACAAACAGAATTGCATATAACCCGATATTCTCCAAAACCCGCCACGGTGGTGATAAAAACTGTGCAGATACTGAATGGCTTACTCAAAATTTGAAAAATCCTGAAATGTGTCCTGTGAGATTATACCGGAAACTTATATCGAAAAGGGGAATTATTACCAATGACAGACTTTTTCTGACAGTGAATGGCAAGTGGAATAAATATAATAATAATAATTGGTACAAGAATTGCCCTATTGGTATTAATACAATATCAAAACTATCTGCAGAAAAGATAGGATTAGATACTAGAAAACTAAAAATAACAAATCACTCTAATCGTGCCACTGCAGTTAGTCAGTTACTACAATCCGGCGTTAGTGAACAACAAGCTATGGAAATTACTGGACATGGAAGTTCGAACTCGATGAAACCGTATTTACATCTTAGTGCTGAAAATCATCAGAATATAGTGAATACTTTTAGGAGTACTTCAAGTACATCAAGTAATAATACCAACAATACATTGTAGCCACCTAATAACGGTCATACTATTCAAATTTTTTCAATTGCACCATTTATAATAATTATAGTCGAGAATAATATATTATGTTCGTGTTCATAAAAAATTATTTATTGTTATAGGTAACAAATTATAATTGAAACAAATCGTTTATAGTTTAAATAAATATTTCATGCTTATAATTAAATTTGAATTATTTATTATTATTAAATTTCTTCCTCTCATTCTGCCGAATTTAAAATTTTTGACCTTTCATTTTGTTCGTGAAATAGTCTAATAAAATACCACTCGTGATTGAATTTATCTTATAAGTCTGTCTTTTATTTCTAAACTCAACTGAGTTGCTTGAAGAAAACACCACTCGTCCTGCGGACTCGTGGTGTTTTCAAGCAACTCAGTTTCGTTTAGAAATAAATCGACAGACTTATCGCGAAAATTCAGTCACTAGTGGTATTACTACTGAATATATGGCAGAATCATCTTGAATTCGTATCAGAATCATAAGGATATTATGTATTCTCAAAATCGATCCACAGGATGTTTTTTTATACTGCACAGCCTTGTATTACCTATAGGAATTTGAAATGTACATGTCACTTTTCTTATGGAAATTGGAAACCGGTCAGTTTTTCATGAAAGTTCAGTTCAAATTATTTCTGAGGGCAAATTTGTATCATTACGCTAAAGTTGTATCTATACAGGAATGCAGCACGAAGAAAAACGAAATCTGACATTTCCCAGACAGAAAACAACTTAAATATACTGCGATCCCGCGAAAAGGGCAAATTCTCGATATTTTGCTTCGCGTTGGAGAGACCGAAAAAAGTTATTTGAAAAAGTTGCTTGGATATCGATTTTGACCCTACATACAGAATTTCACCATTTTTGTAATTTTCATATTTAAGTCCGATTTTCAATTGATGGTTCTGAATAAGAAGCTACGAAAACAATTAATTCGTCATAATGTAGGAATAAGAATGAAAAACCTAATATTTATTTAAAAAAAAAAAAAAATTTGATTATTAGTGTGAAAAACTATTTATTGAACCGAATTATAACAGGAAATGAAATAAACACTAATATTGGAAGTCAGTTCCAAATATTGTCTCTCTCAACTGGTCCGCCCTCAATTCTGATACATTTTTCAATTCTTTTTCTATTAATATTGGCCACTCTCCTAAGTTCTGGAATACTTATTTCACGGCAGGCTTGCCTTATTCTCTCACAAAGTTCTTGTCGATTTCTTGGCTTAGACTTGTGAACCTTATTCTGGACAGTTCCCCAGAAGTAAAAATCCATTGGTGTTATGTCTGGAGAGCGAGGAGGTCATTGTTCATATGGGCTATTTCTACCAATCCAACGAAATGGAAAATGTTCGTTTAACCACTCTCGAACCATCTAAGAATTATGAACGGAAGCTCTATCTAGCTGAACGTACATCTCTTGTCGCACATTGAGGGGTAGATTTTCAATGATTTCCCATAATTCATTATCAAAAAAATTCAATATTCGTTCAGCGTTAATGGTATTATTGAAGAAAAACGGTCCAATTATTCTGTCGCCTAAAATACCACACCATACATTCACTTTTCGAGAATATTGGTACTTACAGTTTATAACCCAGTGGGAATTTTCGGTAGACCAGTATCTGCAATTTTGAGCAGATACTATTCCATTGGTAGTGAACATCAGTAAACAACATTTTTCTTAGTAAATTTCTATCATTTAAAAAATTTCCTTGGGCCCAATAGCAGTAAACTAATCGTTTATATTCGACACCTTCTTTCAATGTGTGCAAAAACTTTGGTTTAAAAGGTTTGTTTTTATAACGAACGAGACATCTTCTGATTTTATCTCTACTCAAACTGAAGCTAAGATATTATCATCAACATGGTACCTTCGATTCCGATGTGTATTGTCAATAGCTGGACGATTCTTTAATACACTTCCGGTTTTAGTAAAAATTTATTCACGGAGGCTGCCGTTCCATGTCGAATACGATTTCGTTGCGGATGTCGTTTGTTGAATTCATGAGCAACTTGTCTGCTACTTCGAGCACCATCACCCATAACCTTATTATTTCAATTTTTGACGCATTTACTTTCAAATTGAGATTTGATATAAATAGTTCATTTGTTTCCATGACGCTCTAGCCCAAATTGAAAACTGTTGAAACACAAAATATGAGAATTCTTTGAAACATTGAGAATGACCATTTTCCATCCAAAATTAGGCAAATGGTATTATTCGCAACCAATCATATTCAACAGAAAATTGAAAAATTCTCCAAAATTGGAGACTACATTCGATTAAATTACACTTGCTAAAGTAATAATTTTCAATTTTAGTTATTTCAATACGTTTATTTAATTGATTTTGACTATTTTATCATTTGTGTAGCTTCTTATTCAGAACCATTATTTAAAAATTCGAATTTTGCTTTGAAATTCGGTATATAGGTTCAAAATCGATTTCTAAGCAACTTTTTCGAATAACTTTTTTCGGTATCTCCAACGCGAAATTGCCCTTTTCGCGGGATCGCAGTAGGCTGGGTTTAAGGCTGTCACTCGGGCGAGTATTGCGAAAAGTGCGGCCCATGAAGGTCTACGTCTGTACCAAAAATCATATATTTGCTTTCAAAAATTACTAAAATACAGGGGTGTCTTCAACTTAAGTGTGTCATACTGTATATATATATATATATATATATATATATATATATATATATATATATACAAAACATATTTTTAATTATGAAAATATTATTAAGTTGGCAATATATTTTAGTGTTAGAAGGTTGGCAATAAAATCAAATGTTATGAGGTTATGAGATTGGTAGTTCTGGAAAACTACACAACAGTTTGTTTTCTTCTAGTTAATATAACCTCGAATTGTACTTTTCATTCATTTTTCAATATGGTGTAAAAACTCTCCTAACACTTTTTGTTATGTATGTGGTGACTTTGTAATTGCAAAACATCAAAGGAACATTACTGACTTTGTAAAAAACCAACAAAATGCATCACATCGGAGAAAAAGCTATGCAAAAAATTTTACCGAAAAGAAGGAGGGGAAACACAAAAGAATAAGCATCTAATATTCGCATTTGATAATTTGATAATACTGTACGTAATAATTTTAACTTAATAAAAAAAATATTATTTTCAAATTTTTTTATTACAAATTTTCCCTATTTTTTTAAATATATAATTGATGTCTTATTGGAAAAGAATCGTTGTTGATAAAAAAAACTGATACGAAATACCGTTAGAGCACCCAAAAATACATAAAATTTAGGTAAATTGGTTCAAAAATTTTTTACAAATATTTTTTTCGTTGACCTGTGTAATTATATTAACCATTCAACCAATCAGAATTTCAGTCTAAAAAATGCCATTAAATGTAAATTTTGGACATCTTTCTTTATTTTTTCTTCATAATTCTGTTGATTTTTCATGTACTTGTGCACTAATGAATTTATCACTCTCTTCTATAACATTTCTGTTCATAATATGTTCTCGTACACACTGTAGTCTTTTACGAATATTTGACTCACTGTGCCATATTGAATGACAAACTTTACGCCCACACCATAACTGAAGCTAATCCCTTGTATATCCCTGTAACAATGATTCTCATCCATAATAATTTTGCCCACCCGGTATCTTCCTCGAACGAAATAAAAAACGCCGACGTAGAGAGAATCGAATACAAAGCCCGAAAAGTGCAATGTTTCGAATTGGGGTCACCAAATGCATCAAGGCCATGTTATTTGGCAGCAAACTTATTTTCGATGCTTTTACACTGTAATATGGTTATTTGGTTTATTATTAACAATTTTTATCTGGGTCTACGGACAGACTCATTTGAATAAGTATACGTACGTTTAACGATTTCAGGAATAAGTTTTTTTGTTGCAAATTAGTGTTGGCCTTAATTTGAATCCGCTATTTAAAAAATCGTTTGAGGTGATTATTATTCAATGAGAGAACCAATAAAATGAGTGGTAAAAAACTATACTTTTTCTCTTAAATTTAACTTGTGGCTTCAAACAATACAGGTGTGTCATTCAAAACTGGATAATTTAAAAACTGACCACCTTCTGTCTGTCTCCTAAAGGCCCTACTGTATTCATTTTGGTAGGCCGTATCAGACAGAACACGGTCAGAAAGTAACAACGTCAAAACATAACAGGAGCAGAATCGGAAAACATCAGAAACGCATTTCATCAGAATTAACAACAGCAGAAAGAACTTCATCAGAATGAATTTGTATCAGAATGGACATAATCAGAAACTAACATTATCAGTAACGGACATTATCAGAACGTACTTTTATCAGAACGGAACTTTATCAGAATTATCACAATCAGAACCGGACATCATCAGAAATGAACATTGTCAGAACCGGACATTATCAGAACGAACTTCTGTCAGAAATGAACGTCATCAGAATTAACACAATCAGAACCGGACATCATCAGAATCGAACATTGTCAAAACCGGACATTATCAGAACCATACATTACAGAACCGCACATTATCAGAACAGTACATTATCAGAAACGGACAATGTCAGAATCAATCCGCATTGTCATTCGGAATTCAAAAGACAAGCATTAGTTACACTACTTCGTCATAGATGGTGTTATTTCTTCAATAAATCAGAAAATGATTCATCATAACTGTGGTACAGGGAATTCATTGTCAAATCACATATGATATTTCGCATATAGCATCATTTGATATTTTGAAAAACGTGTTGGATTTAAAATTCAATCACTGCTGGACATTTATACCATGACATCTACTGTTGAATTACAGATAAATCAAAATCAGTTGTTATTACTCAAAACAAGTGATCAGTGCGTCGGTTTGATCATTTAAAGCGACTTTTTTTGGTCAGAAACATAATTTTCGTTGTGGAGGGTGCGTTAGAGTAAACAGTAAAAGTTTGTGCTGAACATACCTGTGAATATATAGTTAGTTTCAGAATCGAGACGATACAGTGATGCAAGAAAGGAATCTAGCAGAAAATTAAGCAACAGATATACATCATTCAAAATTTGTATAAGTAGGTTTTCAGAATGATTGATTAAAAATTCATTGGTTACAATTGAGTTCACATTGGAGAATTGAATATGGCGACTGCTAAGTGAAAAATTCATTTCTTTTGCAACCTTAGACCTAACACTCTGTTGTATGTATATATGTATGTGTGCATCAAATCTTGCAAATGAATATTAACTCACTTCTAGTCGTTTGATTACCCACTAATTTGAAAAAAAAATAGATCTAATCTTAAAATAAATATACTCTTAATAGGCCTACAAAGTCGAAGCAGCTTCAAGCGCATGCGTGTATGCAGTATCCATGAATCCATGAATCAATGTTTTTTGTCCAACCATGTAGACACATTGGGACATGTAATCTGAGAAGTTCAATGTATTTATAGCTCACCAATCAACAGAAACAAAAACAAGCATACAATTTTGTTAAAATAAAGGTTTTTAAAAATTGTTTTTTTTGGGCTCACCGTGTATCGTTACACAGAATAGTAGACCAAACTAGATCTTCATTCTCTGTGAAATATCAAATTCGGATATCAACAATTGATCTATAGGTACTCGTATCATCCATCTCCCATAATTCAACACAATTTTTTGCTTACGGTATAGACACGTCGTTAAATGAATTCAGAACAGTTCGTTAGCTTCACCTACAGGGTACGCTTGAAAAAATTCGAGAAGGGCGATAAGTCACTGAATGGGTTTTATAAAAAAACGCTTCCTCTGCCTTTTCCTGTGAGTGTGTATACTCTAATTGATATTTTCAAAGTCAATCCTTATTTGTCACAGCTATTATACTCAAAAAAATAAAATAATCCACTCATAGACAATATTTGCCATAATTGGCGTTAGACATTCAACTCATTTTTGTAACTCACCAGAAAAAAAGTCCAATGAGGAAAGTTGCTTCTTTCAACCTCTAAAATAATATATCCAAAAATGCAAAAAAATATGACGAGTCATATTGTCCAATACCATATCTTTCATCAAATTGTTGTAATAATGAATGTGTATGGTCTCAAATTATACATAAACAACGTATAAAAAATCAATTTTTCCATAAAACTATCCGCAGTGCTTCAAATTATATACAAGCTGGTGACCCGTATGTAGAACTTTGGTATATGAATGTTATGGGTATTTTGTGCCAATTGGTGCTGTAATACGAATTTTGTGCCCCTGAGTTTTCGAGATATTTTGATAGTTTCATATTGGTCACCAATTGACGCTGTCACCCACATTTTGAATTTTAATTTTTTACTAAATTGTGCCAATTTTGTGCCAATGTGTGCCGTATGTAATGAATTTTGTGCCCGTTCAGTTTTCGAGATATTTCGAATATTTCTTGTGAGTCACCAACTTGATGCTGTACATATATTGAATTTTGATATTATTTTCATATTGTGGTTTTTTCTTGATAGTTTGTGCCCGTTCTGTGCCAATTTGTGCCGTATGTTATGAATTTTGTGTCCGTTCAGTATGCAAGATATCTCGAATTTTTGCCATTTTGATGCTCTCTCAAGAAAATGTTCTGGCTATTTTCGTGCCTCACAAACATTCCTTTACGTGCACTTCGACATGATTGATTTTCATGGTATGAATTAGAAATCTGTGAATTTTTTCGGAATATTTCAGTTTCAGTATCGCAATTTCGCCCACTGGGTTAAAATTGTAAAATCTGTAGGCTCAACCTTGACTGCAAATTCCTGCTTTCGGACGATTACTGAATCTGATATTGTGCGGTTCCGATGATGTACGGTTCTGATGATGTACGGTTCTGATAATATACGATTCGGATAATGAACGGTTCTGATAATGTCCGGTTCTGACTCTGTTCATTTCTGATTATGTATGGTTCTGATAATGTGCTATTCTGATGATGTCCTGTTCTGACTATGTTCGTTTCTGATGATGTCCGGTTCTGACAAAGTTATATTCTGCTATTGTTAGATTCTGATGATGTTATGTTTTGTCATTGTACGTTTCTGATGATTTCCGATTCTGATGCAATTTCATTCTGATGGAGTTCTTTCTGATGTTGTTAATTCTGATCAAATACGTTTCTGATGTTTTCCGATTCTGATACTGTTATGTTTTGACGTTGTTATTTCTTAGCTTTGTGCATTCTGATAGTTTTATATTCTGATCATTTACGGGTAATCTTCATTTTAATGGTACCATAGGTAAAATGAATGATATATTGATTCTGATTTTTAAATCGATTCAATATTTTTTGACATATTGAACTTTACATTTTTTGAACCTCCATGGGCAGGGCGATTTCTATTTTCACTGAAATATCTGAGGAAAAGTTCGTGTTTTAATTAATCTTTTAGGCTCATTTATCTTTTTTCAGTAGCTCTTAGCAGTGCCGCATCTTGAGGGGCACATTCACATGGGTCGGCAAATTGTCTTGTGAGATAGTCAAATTCAACTCCCATAAATACAGGGTGACTCAGGGGTGCGTGCAAGCTCAATAACTTTTTTCTATACAAGCTATCGAATTTTTCCTAATGATAGGTCCCACAGTGAGGCACATTCTAAAAATATTTCTATTTATATACAGGATGTCCCAAAATAAGATAAACAACTAAGTTCAATTTTGTATGTAACAACCCCCCATTTTTGTTACATTTTTGGATTCGCCACTAAATTGTCGATATAACTAATTCAGGTTTCTTAGACCTTTAATAATAATAATAATAATAATAGGACGTTTATTATTCCAAATTCACAACATAATACAAAATAAAGAAACGAATGCAGTAATATCCGAAATAGGTGAATTTGGGATTAAAAAGCTTATAAATTCAGCTTTCTGATACGAAATCAGGTGCTGTTGAAGCCTAGTGAAGACTGAATTCTTAAAAATAAGTAACATAACACATACAAAAGAACTATAGAATTCAAAACAATCTTGAATTGTCAATATTGTGAGAGCCTTTCTTTCATCATATTTTTGAACGATACAATCGATTTTGAGAGGTGAGTGATTCGGAATTTGTGGAGTAGGTTCGCTGAAGAGTAGGCGAAGAAACGTTTAAAGATTTATTTTCTGTGAGAAGGTATGGTAATAATTTCTCTTCTCCAAATATTATCTAAATAAGTATGATGGACATTTGACTTTTGAGATTTTATAGTAGAGACAAGTTGCATGAAGTATTCTACGATTATACATGTTCAACCATTTAAGTTCAGGCAATTTATGACTTATCCTTTGTGTTCGTGAGACCGAATATTAATCACAGGCAGGAGTTTTGTAGTTTTTGCACTCACCTGGCATCATGACTGTCTAAAGATGGTCCATATATAGTGTCGCAAAAATTCATATGTGATAGAACGATTGAGTCACATGACATTTTTTGGTGTTTTCATTGAGGAATTTTCTATGCGAGTAAATAAGTTTCAAGTTAGCGTAAGCGATTCTTAGCTTTGATGTGACATGTTCTGTGAATTTTAACTTCGTATCGATAACAAGACCAAGATTTCTACAGGAATTTATTCATTATCTAGATGGATATATAAACTAGCTACCAAGTTTTCCCGTATTTTTTTCATTGCAAAAAAGTAAAGCCATAGATTTTTTCGGATTTAATTCTAGTAAATGACGGCTGGATATCTCGAAGAGCTCCTGTAAGCCATCGTTGATAATATCGTTTGCTTGTGCTACATCTGGAGGGTTGAAAGAAAAGGAAAGTTGCAATCAGTTATGGATGTCACAAATTTGGAGGTATATACCGCAAAGAGTAGTGGTCCAAGAATGCTTCCTTGGGGTACCCCTGAGTTGACAACTAATGGTGTTGATATATTATTTTCGTAAACTACCGCTGCAATCTGTTGCTTAAGAATGAATCTATCAATCTGCAAGCACGATTCGAAAAACCAATGTGCTCTAAAATTGTTAATGATATTTTATGATTCAACATATCAAACGCTTTGAAGTAGTCTGAGAGTATCAAAACGGTTGCCTTATTTGCATCAGTTCCTCTCAAGACATCGTCTGTGACATCAGTGAGTGCAGTATCACAACTATATCTTGGTCGAAAACCAGATTGTTTCTCAGGCAGAAAATTAATAGAGTTGAGAAAAGGTACGATTTGGGACTCGATTGCTCTTTCAAGTACTTTGGACATTACATTACTTTTGGACATTACATTATCTGCAATCGTTTTCGACACAACTATATGAATGTATGTATCAAAATATTTTCGTGTATAGACCCACAGAAAAATTCATAAGTTCAGAACCATTCAAGATAACTCAACCAACTTTCTTCCTGTCGATTCCTTAAGTTTCAGCAAATTTTATCAGATCCAGGCGATATTCCTTGGCCTACTACAATTTTTTGAAGATGACAAATTACAAATGGCAATAAATTGACTTTTTCAAATGCAACACCCTAAATTTTATTATTAAAATTTGCTAACTGTACGATTTTTTTATAAATTTTAAAGTCATTTGCGAATACCGAACATTTTGAGGCTCGAACTACCGGCGGTGGATCATTTATGAAGAGAATGAATAATACTGGTCCAAAATTGAAGGTACTCCAGATTTAACAAGGTGGTTTTCAGACATGTACCCGTTATATTTGTCAACAAAATCTCCATTTTTCAGATATCTACTGAAAAACTCTAATTAATCTTCCAGTAATCCATAGTTGCTCATTTTCTTCGAAAGAAGATCATGATTAACCCGATCGAAGGCTTTACTGAAGTCCATATAAATTGTACGAGTTTGTAATTTATCCACCATGTTGTCGTTGACATCATACTGAAAAAGATTAGTAACTACTGATTTTTTATTGACGAAGCCGTGTTGACAATCCGTGAGAGGTTTCGATATGGGCGTTAAGTTTACTATATAGAATTTGATGGTGCGCATAATAAAGCAATACCCCGATATCTCTCATTTTCGATTTCGGAGCCTGAATTATGCATTGAAGTACATATAGATGTCTTCCATTTAACAGGAAAGCAGGATGTTTTCACAATAAGATTGAATATGTGAAATAACGGCCTTCTCAGAAATCCCCCACAGCCTTTCAGAATATATTGTGGGATATTGTTTTATATTTTTAACGCGTCGTTATAGTCGTTTTAAGCTATTGCGTTCAATATGAAGGTATTATTGGTAATTTATCTTATCTTCGTATTTCACAATAAAGGATGATTTTTCATCACTATATGTTGATACAAAAAATTCGGTAAATCTATCAACTGTTTCGTCCTCGTTAATTGATAGATTATTCAGGATGAGTTAAAAATATTAGAATGATATTACCAAACTTCAGATATCTCAGAAATTTCTTGAACATATATTGCTTGTCATCTTTATATTTTTCACTCGTACAGTCACAAGTAGCATACGGGATAATTGGTTGGGAAGGTGTTCAAAATAATTATCTAAAAGAGCTAGAAACTATACAAAAATTGATTTAAAAAATAGTATATAGGAGACCCAGAACTCATAATAGTGACCTTCTTTTCATAGAATCGTGGAATCTTGATATACGACAGCTCTATACTCAAGCAATAGTTCTACATGAACATAAAAATTAAAAAAATATCTCTTATGATCCGCATAGCTATAATACGAGAAATAAAAATGTTACCACATAAAAGAAAAGACTAAACAAAACAATAAGTGAGAAATCATACATATATAGCTCCCAGATTGTACGACTTGTTACCTCTTGAACTCAGATATATGCATTTCAATAGATACAAGCAGAATGTTGAAGTCTGGCTACATAACACACCAAGAACCGTAATACACCAGGCAATTGACAATAAAAATCTTATCTGTATTGGCAAATATCTTTTGATCCTTCGATCCTGTTGAATGCCGTATAATATTAAAATTCTAGTTCGAGAAATATATTGTTAAAGTGTCACTCACCTTAATCTTTCTACCTCAATCTTTCATCTTGCATCTTTCATCTCCCGAATATTTTTTTTTTCTTAAACGTTGCCTTACTTCATGTATTTTAATATTTATTTTTATGTTAATTTTTTATGTGAATCATATTAATTGTAATTTCAGTATATAACTCTAGTTGTACTATTCTCACATATCAATCAATAATTTTTTATGTAAATCATATTAATTGTAATTTCAGTATATAATTTTAGTTGTACTAATCTCACATATCAATAGCCTTCTATTTTATGGTTTTATGAATTATTCCAAAGTGTTTCTGATCAGTCTATTCATAATCAAGAATACAATTCTTTCAGAATAACTGCTAGGGATCACTATGAGACTAGTTACGATAGACCAATTTATCATGAATGTAAACATTTGATTATTTTGTTTATAAACTCAAAAATCTCCAACAAGTACTGAGTGCTTCCTCAGGAGGAATTCTTCATTTATTGCTTTTCCTCGCTATGATACTGTTTGTAACATGCAATAAATATTATTATTATCATTATTAGTTTTCCCTCGCTATTATTCGTCCTTTTTTTTGCTACCAAATTCCAAAAACTATTTAAATCTGATTTTATATTACTCTTATTATTGTGAACAATCAATAATGAAAATGCATTGAATGGATGAAATAAGTGCTGTTAAACTGAAGATGCATCCTAATTTAAAAAACCTCCATCAATACGAAGCACGTTATTCTATCGATTCAACAATGTGTGATTCCGCGGGATGACAATAACATACAAATTGTTCTTTACATTTTTTGGACCGGAATTATCTGTAACATTTCTCAAAGAAGATTTCTGGTCGTTTCTTTTGTTAGGTTTCATAAAATATAGTTTGAACTCTTTATTCTAAATCTGGAGTATATATAGACATCTCCGAATTGTACTTTTGTGTTTTTTTATGAAAAACGGAAAAATATAGATTTTAATTTTAACTCTTGAAGTTGTAATTGAAAAATGATCTGCTTCGTTAGATTAGATGCCAATTCATCCTTCTCAAGAGTATACTGAACTTTTCTTGTAACAAAACAGCTAAATTTCATTGAACTACAATTTCAATAACTTTCCAGGCTTGCAAAAATATGGCAAAGTGGCTTCCTCGCCTTTTTTTTAATTATTATGGGCTTACTATCACAGATGGACCAATATCGTGTGAATATGCACTGAATGGTATACACACCCTAATATATAAATATCCCACCATTTACAAAAGGAAAGTTATTACGAAACTACGAAAATTAACGTGCTGGACAATCACATTCCAATTTAAGAAAATACATTTCGCTGATCGTTTTGCTAAAAACTTGTCCAAAACTCAACGACCCCTATCGTTTGAAGCAGAGTCAATGTCCTTCGAAAATAGCATCATGTTTCACGTAATTGAACACTTATTATTTATTTGTGGAGTGGATTGAGAAATCTTTTTCAGCACGTCATTGGCGTACATCTGAAATTTCGGGTATAAAATCTTCATATGCTACTGAAGGAATAATAATGGCTGCAAACAAACTTTAATAGGTTTATAATTACTTGATTTTGAGTTTTGTCTCCTAGGAATGCTGCCTGTAATACTCGTGAGAGCACTGTGGTAGCCATGCATGTTTTGAAAGAGCATACTTACACATAATAAAGTTCATGGATAGGCCAAATGAGGAGTATATGGAAGAGAATAGAGAATATTAAGGTTGAGAAGTGGCTAAACAAAAGGGAAATACGTTATCGTTGACTATTTGCAGGTTTATTTATTTATTTATGCCAAATTTGGACACTAACATACAGATTGAATCCGAAAAGGTATCCACTACGTACCTCTCATCATTCAATTAGAAATGCAAATAATTTTTATGGGAACGCAATAACGGCAATGGTATCCTAAGTATGTTCGCCGATAGGGAATATTGAAAGTATCAAATTTTTGAAGGCTTCTTGATGAAACATTGAAATTCAATTCTGATGGTAATGCTGATGATTTTATTGAATTCGTTGCCGTTTTTTTCTGACCATCTTCTACAGGAGAATTGTTTTTGAATGCAAAATATCTTAAAAATGTGTTTTGTGATTTATCTAGTCTGTAAATATTGAATATATACTGGGGATTCCTTACCACTGATTGCTTAGTGTGGACGTAGGCATAACAAAGATAAATTACAGATAAAGGGTTTTTGAAGTGCCTACTGTTGCGGATGGCGAATCCCCCAACATTTTGCTGGTCGAATTTACAATTTTTTCTATGTGCATATTGAACGTTGATTTATCGTCCATTATAACACCCAAGTCTTTTATTTTCGTGACTTTATTTATTTTACAGTGATTTATTCTGTAGTTAAAGTTCATTTTGATTTTGATCTTTTTGTTTGTGAATGAGATGAAGAGGCATTTTGTTGGGTTTGGGAAAAGACTAAATGCGAAACTTGAATTGGAGAATGAATAAATTAAACAACGCTTGCTCGAAACAGAAAGAAAATTGGAAATATATAATTTTGTTATTTATGGAGTAGAGGAAAATGTAGATCACACTGCACAAAATCTTGTTTATATTATAAATGAAAGTTGAAATGTGAAGTGTGAGTAAAGTGACTTTCGTCATATATTTCGTATAGGGAAGTACATGACTGGTAGAATCAGATCGGTCATTGCCGAACTGGTGAATTATAATCTGAAGGCTACGATACTCCATAACACATACTCTAATGTGAACCTAAAGGAATGCGATGAACAGGAAACTCTGAGCCAAAGTGAAAAGTCTCAAAGAACATAAAAAGAAGCTATCAAGGGAAAGGAGAAAACCAAGGAAGATATACCGCCACCTATCTCCAAAACTAGACAGAAATCTACCCGTTCCGACATTTTTTTTTCTGATTTACTCTTCTAATTTTTTTTATGCGTCTAAACCTGTATTATAAGTGATATTTTTTGTTACTGGACATTGAACTTTACCTTATTTTTGCACTTTGTACTATGATGTCACTGAACAGCAATATGCAACTCTCATTGAAAGTCTCATTGAATGTTCGTTCACTGATTCCACATTTCTCAGATCTCAAAGACGTCACCGTTATAACTATCTCAGAAACGTGGTTGAATGATGCTATCGATAACAGGACAATCCCACTCAATGGCTATACTTCCTTCATGGTGATCGGATTTAAGGAAGAAGGGGTGGCCTAGCTGCCTTTATTGAAAATAAATTTAAAGTTGTAACAATCGACAATTTACCGCAAACACTCAGTGAACAAATGTGGCTATCTGTGAGCATCAATAAAAAATGCACTTGATGTTCTCTATAGACCAAATTACTCAGTTGATAACTTTCTAACAGAAGTAGACAACAATCTGAGTATTCTAGCACTGGAATATAACGACTTCATTGGTTCGGGTGATTTGAATATCAACATGTTTGATCTCTCTGCTTGTGCAGCTACAAAACTCAATGATATTTTTAGTGGATATTCACTGAAACAAATCATCGAGAAACCTCCTAGGTATGGGCCCAGTAGTGGTAAAGTAATCGATATTTTGATGGGGAAGATAAATGCATATAAAGAACACCGCAGTGGAAGAAATTGCAATATCTAATCACCGTCTTATCTCGTGTGACATAGGAACTCCCAAGCAAACTGTGCAATCATTTCTATACACATATAAAGATTTTTCAAATTTCAATAAATATCTCTTTTTAGCAGATCTAACCTCTGCCGTATTTGAGAGAATTTACTATTTCAACCATGTCGATGAAAAGATTAAAATCTTCAATGACCTTTCATTTAATTTAATTCAAGTTCATGCACCAATCAGAACCCTGAAAATTATCAAGACCATATCACCATTTTTTTGGAAGGTGGCGGAAATCCATCACGGACAAAGTGTGGGACTCCCTGACACAGGTTTACCCACCCTGTAGGTTCGTCAGGATGTGGCCTCCAACGACCCTTGAGCCCTCTGGTCCGTTGTATCTTAGCGACTGCATATACTGCTGTAGCTACCTTGCGGTGCTGGAGGTCCATCTGGGTGGCCCCTATCGTTTGTTCAGCACCCTGAAGAATCCTCTTTCGATCTCGTCTCGGAGAACGCTCGGAGTCATAACCTCTTCAGTATCCTGAAAGAAATCGAGAAGGCCAAGAATTGTCCTCATTCCCTTTCGGTGATTGTTCCCTCCTACAGCACCCATTCCAGCAATTTCATGCCCTGTACAATCTTGTACATGTCCTTTGCTGGATGTGTGCTGTACAGTCTCGATTCACCAATTGGTTGCCCGTGAATTGACTGCCTTCTGCGGTCCAAAGCCCCTCACAGTGTTGCACAGTATTTGTGATACTGATTCTGGTTCCTTGCCGCATAGTCTGCATGTAAGGTCGCCATTAACCAGTCCCATTTAATTAAGATGCTTTTTTACTGGCGCATGTCCAGTCATGAGCCCCGTAATAATTTTCAGCTGTTCCCAGTTTAAGGCCAACAGGATGCTGTTTTCTTCCGACACGTGCCTTTGATGTATTCTTTACCGTTTCTGTTTCCTGGAATGTATTTCTAGTATTGTTTGTGTTTTTCCTGGTTCCAGTCTTCTACTGACGCTCGTGCCATGCATTTTGGTACCCTGAGGGTCTGTCCTGGACCTGGTTCGTTATCCGAACCTCTTCTAGCGAGTTCGTCGGCTTTTACATTTTCTGCAAATCCCTGATATCCAGGCACCCAAATCAGCTTGACGCGGTTTCCTTCTACTAGAATTGTCAGTTCCTCTTTGCGGGTCCATACCAGTTGGGACGTCACTCCCTGGCTACTTAGAGACTTCAGTGCCGCCTGACTGTCTGAGCTAATGTGTAGCTGTTCCTCTATAATTGCTATCCTATTGGTTTTCTTCACACATTGAAGGATTGCTTGGAATACAGAGGTGTGAGTACCCAGTAACCAGCTACACTCGGTTTTTGGGTTACTAGAATACACTCCTGCACCCGCATCCTTATCCATCTGTGTACCAGATCTTGCCCAGTAGAATAGTGTTGAGTTCTGTGTGGTTCCATACAGTTCTGTCTGGTATCGATACCCTTTATGACTTGTCAAATGAGAATCGTTTCGTGATGTGGTCTGATCTCATGTCTTGCACGTCTTTGATTACGATTCGATTTTAAATTGGTATGTGGGGGTTTTCGGGGTTGGAGATTATGAATTTTTGTCAAAATCCATAAATACAAAATGGCGGCTGCAATATGGCGACTAGTTTTGTGGTTATAGCTCGATTCCATTCAAAATTGGCGTGGGGGGTTTTTGGGGTCGGAAATGTTTTTGTCAAAATTGAATTCAATATGGCGGCTCCAATATGGCGACAAAATTTGTGGTTATACCCCGATTTCAATGAAAATTTATATGAGGGTGTTTTTGGGGACGAAAACAATGTTTTTTGTCATTATCCATGGATTCAATATGGCGGCTCCAAGATGTCGACAAGTTTTGTGATTTTAGGCCGAATCTATTGAAAATTGGTGTGTGGGGGTATTTGGGGTCGAACATCATGTTGTTTTTCTCAAAATTCATAAATTCAAGATGGCTCTAATATGGCGACGTGTTCTATTATTATGGCCTGATTCCATTCAAAATTAATATGTAGATTTTTTGGGGTCGGAGATTATCAATTTTTGTCAGAATTCAGAAAAATGAATGACTTAACGGAATTGACTAAAAATTATTATTTTTTTTCAAGATAAGCTTTTATACAAATGCACTGAAAGATTTTGAATCTACTACTCACATAATATAATAGGTCAAACAATTAAAGAAATATGTTTTTCCTTTTTAGTGCATTTATATAAGAGCTTGTGTTAATTTTTTTTTTCATTTTTATTTCGGCAAATGATTTGTTTGCTTTGTTGATTGCAATTTCAGATCCAATGCAACAATTCTGAAATCTATCTTTCCGACTGGCCGCGCCCTCGTTATTTGCATATGTGGTCTTGAGTTGTCTCATTTAGTATTCAGAATCCGTCCTAAACTCATGAAATTTATTGTTATTGTCATCATAGAATTATATTTAAAGGCTAACATAATCCTCGTGTTCTAGTCTCAATGTTTTTTCTCGTCTTAACAATAAACCTTAAATATTGGCAAATATATGATTTTTCTACTCTTATCTAGCGTTTCAATAATCTTTGTGCATTTCGACTCAATTGATAAACAGTTCATAAATGCTCTCGTAATAATATAATTTTGTTTAAATTTGAGTTAGTACGAGACCAAACAAACACCGTTCACGAAAAGGCACACCTTCTCACGTACTCTTCACATATTTCATTTTACGATTCTCGACCGCGCTCACACTGAAATCATAGTAATAAAATTAGTTTACACTCTTTTAACGGCCCCATTTCTTTCATGATACAAATCTAGCGACTGCATCAACCTATTAAAACATTTTGGAAGACAATAAAGCATTCATGGGTCGGGAAAATTCTTGAAAAAGCTGTAAAGTTATTTATTATTTTCATGTGGTCATTGTGAGTTGCATGAACTTGCACTCAATCCTGAAATGATGATCTTCACAGCTTGAAAATATATTATATTCACAACCTAACTTGGAATATCGAATAAACGAGTTTTGAATTGTTTTTATTGAATTGGTGGTGAATGTTTATTTATTTTATTTATTTATATATTTATTGAATATACATCCAGCAGGCCGAAGCCCAATTATAGGAGTACATAATGTAGATTACAATGTTGGTATCTGGGAGAAGAATTCTCTCAACACATTCTACTGGTTCTGTTTGGTTGCAGACCCTGCTGAAAAATCTAAACAAAATATGAAAAATAATTTTCTGGACTAGCAAAGAATGAATGGGTGACTTTTTGTATTTGTATGACCCTAACTTAAAAACTATCAGAACCCCCCATACAAACTTCAAATCTCTATTTATTTCACTCCTTTAAGGGTTGAATTCCCAAAAACATTGAATCATTTTTCTTCATTTGTAACAAAGACCTCATATACCAATTTTTATGACCTCAACTCCCAAAAACTAACGGTGCCCCTATGAGGTTGAATTTTCAAGAACTCGTGTGATTCTAACTTCAAATCCGACGGTACTTTCACTTTCACCACTTTCGGGAAGAAATATCTATGTAGTCACCTACGTCATCATAAGAATACGCTGTCAAAATTTTAGCTCTTTAGTTCCAGTGGTTTGGTCTAGACGTTGATCGTATGTCAGTGAGTCAGTCAGGATATGTATAGATAAAGAAACGCCCGTTAATTTTTTTTTTCTCTAATATGCAATTCTAATTTTTGTCAACTAGATCTGTTGTAGTTCCTAACACCATAAATTCACTTTTTCCTGATTGATTATCCATATTTTCAGATGCTATTAACAATGTTATTGCCGTTTCTTCAGATTATTGATAGTGGGTCGCCCGATCTTGAGCCGTTTTTCGCTATAAACTCTTCGTAGATTCTTTCATCTATTTTAATAGCAAATGTTCATTCGACAATGTCACATTCACAAGTTTTCAGGCGTTATCTTGATGATGATAAGAATACTAATTTTCCGCAGTCAACAGTAGCATATACCCCTTTGCAATATATGGACAGGAAGATATAGATTTCATATTTGTGAGCTGTTGTTAGGATATTTATCCAACACGCAGGCGTTCCTCCAGGCTCAATTTTGGCACCTAAATTTTGTTTCTCGCAAATCAACGATCTGTTGAGATCCACCAACGATACTGTCGATTTTCTCTCATCTTTTTTAATAGCAAATGTTTATTCGACAAGGTCACTTTCACAAGTTTTCAGGCGTTATCTTGATGATGATAACAATACTAATTTTCTGCAGTCAACAGTATCATATACCCCTTTGCAGTATATGGACAGGAAGGTATAGATTTCATATTTGTGAGCTGTTGTTTGGATATTTATAATAATAATAATAATAATATACATTTATTGACAGAAAAAAATAATATCTTGATACATTTGGGGAAAGAAAAAAAAAAGAAACCTGTCAATAGGTTACAAGATTGGTATAAACCATTCTTACTCTTGCACCTCAATAAATAATAATAAATAAAAAAATAAAATTACGAAGAAAGAGAAAAATATATAGACTTGAAATTAATTACAATTGTAATAATTATGATGAAGGATGTTTATCCCATTGTTTTCTCGATGAAGATGTTATCAACTACACCATGGGACATTATCAAAACAATTTTGGAATAAAATCAAATCATGAGGTCCATTCCCATACATATATCCAACACGCAGGCGTTCCTCCAGGCTCAATTTTGGCACCTAAATTTCGTTTCTCGCAAATCAACGATCTGTTGAGATCCACCAACGATACTGTCAATTTTCTCTCATCTTTTTAATAGCAAATGTTTATTCGACAATGTCACTTATCACAAGTTTTCAGGCGTTATCTTTGATGATGATAACAATACTAATTTTCTGCAGTCAACAGTATCATATACCCCTTTGCGAATATATGGACAGGAAGGTATAGATTTCATATTTGTGAGCTGTTGTTAGGATATTTATCAACACGCAGGCGTTCCTCAGGCTCAATTTTGGCACCTAAATTTTGTTTCTCGCAAATCAACGATCTGTTGAGATCCACCAACGATACTGTCGATTTTCTCTCATCTTTTTAATAGCAAATGTTTATTCGACAAGGTCACTTTCACAAGTTTTCAGGCGTTATCTTGATGATGATAACAATACTAATTTTCTGCAGTCAACAGTATCATATACCCCTTTGCAGTATATGGACAGGAAGGTATAGATTTCATATTTGTGAGCTGTTGTTTGGATATTTATAATAATAATAATAATAATATACATTTATTGACAGAAAAAAATAATATCTTGATAAATTTGGGGAAAGAAAAAAAAAAATAAAATTACGAAGAAAGAGAAAAAATATATAGACTTGAAATTAATTACAATTGTAATAATTATGATGAAGGATGTTTATCCCATTGTTTTCTCGATGAAGATGTTATCAACTACACCATGGGACATTATCAAAACAATTTTGGAATAAAATCAAATCATGAGGTCCATTCCCATACATATATCCAACACGCAGGCGTTCCTCCAGGCTCAATTTTGGCACCTAAATTTCGTTTCTCGCAAATCAACGATCTGTTGAGATCCACCAACAATACTGTCAATTTTCTCTCATCTATTTTAATAGCAAATGTTTATTCGACAATGTTACTTTCACAAGTTTTCAGGCGTTATCTTGATGATGATAACAATACTAATTTACTGCAGTCAACAGTATCATATACCCCTTTGCAGTATATGGACAGGAAGGTATAGATTTCATATTTGTGAGCTGTTGTTAGGATATTTATAATAATAATAATATACATTTATCGACAGAAAAAAATAATATCTAGATACATTTGGGGAAGAAAAAAAAACCTGTCAGTAGGTTACAAGATTGGTATAAACTATTCTTACTCTTGCACCTCAATAAATAATAATAAATAAAAAAATAAAAATACGAAGAAAGAGAAAAATATATAGACTTGAAATTAATTATAATTGTAATAATTATGATGAAGGGTGTTTATTCCATTGTTTTCTCGATGAGGATGTTATCAACTACACCATGGGACATTATTGAAACAATTTTGGAATAAAATCAAATCATGAGGTCCATTCCCATACATATATCCAACACGCAGGCGTTCCTCCAGGCTCAATTTTGGCACCTAAATTTTGTTTCTCGCAAATCAACGATCTGTTGAGATCCACCAACGATACTGTCAATTTTCTCTCATCTATTTTAATAGCAAATGTTTATTCGACAATGTCACTTTCACAAGTTTTCAGGCGTTATCTTGATGATGATAACAATACTGATTTTCTGCAGTCAACAGTATCATAAACCCCTTTGCAATATATGGACAGGAAGGTATAGATTTCATATTTGTGAGCTGTTCTTAGGATATTTATCCAACACGCAGGCGTTCCTCCAGGCTCAATTTTGGCACCTAAATTTTGTTTCTCGCAAATCAACGATCTGTTGAGATCCACCAAGATACTGTCAATTTTCTTTCATCTATTGTAATAGCAAATGTTTATTCGACAATGTCACATTCACAAGTTTTCAGGCGTTATCTTGATGATGATAACAATACTAATTTTCTGTAGTCAACAGTATCATGTACCCCTTTGCAATATATGGACAGGAAGGTATAGATTTCATATTTATGAGCTGTTGTTTGGATATTTATAATAATAATAATATACATTTATCGACAGAAAAAAAAAATATCTAGATACATTTGGGGAAGAAAAAAAAACCTGTCAGTAGGTTACAAGATTGGTATAAACCATTCTTACTCTTGCACCTCAATAAATAATAATAAATAAAAAAATAAAAATACGAAGAAAGAGAAAAATATATAGACTTGAAATTAATTATAATTGTAATAATTATGATGAAGGGTGTTTATTCCATTGTTTTCTCGATGAAGATGTTATCAACTACACCATGGGACATTATTGAAACAATTTTGGAATAAAATCAAATCATGAGGTCCATTCCCATACATATATCCAACACGCAGGCGTTCCTCCAGGCTCAATTTTGGCACCTAAATTTTGTTTCTCGCAAATCAACTATCTGTTGAGATCCACCAACGATACTGTCAATTTTCTCTCATCTATTTTAATAGCAAATGTTTATTCGACAATGTCACTTTCACAAGTTTTCAGGCGTTATCTTGATGATGATAACAATACTAATTTTCTGTAGTCAACAGTATCATAAACCCCTTTGCAATATATGGAAAGGAAGGTATAGATTTCATATTTGTGAGCTGTTGTTAGGATATTTATCCAACACGCAGGCGTTCCTCCAGGCTCAATTTTTGCACCTAATTTGTTTCTCGCAAATCAACGATCTGTTGAGATCCACAAACGATACTGTCAATTTTTTTCTACACGAACTTCACCTTCAAATTATCTATGGCATCCCAGAAAACTCGAAGTGTAAACGAGGACCTGGAAAGATATCCCAAATGGGAAACGAATAACTTATGGAGTTCAATTCCAACAAGATTCAAGACGGTTCAAAGCCTATTTTAGTATGATCAATGTTATGATCCCAGATGTATTATTAATCATCACGCAATCGTCAACATCTATTCGTGGAGTGAATATTAGCAATATATCTGGTACGACCACATCAGAATCGTTGCGAAATCAGTTGACATTCTATTGTTGTTAATTATAGCCAAACTCCAAATATTATGGAGTTTTTCGTATAAGTTACGTCTTCCTCAACCTGCCTATTTGACCTTCTTCGAATGGTTATCACGGTGTTCTCACCAACAGTACAGGCCAACCTTTCATAGAACCGGGATGAAAAAAATATATGATATTTCACTGTACTTATGATTTTGCTCAACTCATCACTGGGGTACTTTTGTAGTTACTTATACTGTGCGCGTCAAAATTATGGAACAAATTCGATATTTCGCAAGCCATGTACTTTTGACAAAAATCCTGGAAAAGGTCGATTTTTATTTTAAAATGCCGATTTTTTATGTATATTCTAAAGAGGTTATGTCACTGATTTTGACATGGTGACGTAATCGGTATTTTTTTTAAATTGGAATAGATGTCTTGTGATACCTCATCTGGAAGGCCTTTCAATACTGCATTCAATGATAATAATTAATTAGATATTTTTTTACAGGGTAAACAAAAATTAATATTTTATTTCAATAAGAGAATAACTTTATATCCAACAAAATAGTTGAATAAGATGTTCGAAATGCCATCCACCAGTCTCTTGACAAAAAGCAAATATACGGACACATTCCTCTTGCACATAGCGAATAACTTCCGGAGTAATTCTGTTAATTTCGATCCTAATTCGATTTTCAAGTCTTGTAGATTTTGCGGCCCCTCTACATAGACCTTTGATTTCAAATAACCCCACAAGAAAAAACCCAGGGGCGTAAGATCTGGAGATCTTGGGGGCCACTCTATCGGTCCGCGTCCACCAATCCACCTCCTAGGGAAACAGTAATTCAAAAACTCGCGAACATCACGTGCATAGTGCGGGGGTGCACCATCTTGTTGCAACCAAATACTTTCATTTGGTGAGTTAGGATTGTTGGCGGTTGGAAAAATATCGGCAAGGCTAGGTATGAGTTCATTTCTTAAAAATTCCAAGTAACGCTCCCCTGTGAGATTTCCTTCGGAAAAATGCGGGCCAATAATCCTGTCGTTTATTATCCCTGCCCAAACATTGACTTTCTGAGGGTATTGAGGATGCCCGTCCATCATCCAGTGAGGATTATCCCTACTCCAATATCTGCAATTCTGACGATTTACTGAACCATTTAGGCAAAACGTAGCCTCATCGGAACACATAATTTGTTTCATAAAACATGGATTGCGGTTACACAAATCCTGCATTATTTCACAGAACTCCACACGGCGATCGGGATCATCATCATTGAGTTGTTGATGTAGCTGTACTTTGTATGGATGGTACTTTTCTGCTTTTAGAATACGTAATACAGAACTTTGGGATATGTCAAGGTCTGCTACAATTTGTCGTGAAGTATTGTGAGGATTATTCTCTACACCCAATAGAACATCAAGTTTCACGTTTTCTTCTATTTTAGGACGTCCAGCATTCGGAATATGTTTGACATGACCAGTTTCTCTAAATTTTTCCTCAATCTTACTGACTGTTGAACGACTGATAGGTCTATTTGGATTCTTCGCATTGAACAAGTCGCATACCTCTTGCTGAGTTCTGGTTCTATCTCCGCATTCAAAAAAAATTTTCATTTCTATGCGTTGGGTTTCACCTAAAGTAGCCATAGTTTACTTTAAGAACCTTTTCACTTTGAATTTGTGAAGTATATTTGTTGATATTTCAACTGACATTTATTTGACACTAACTTGCCTATTATGGCATTAATTTGTGATTGTCCTTTGTTTCCATTTTAGACTAGGAAATAGCTAACTATCAATATTTGGAGAGGATCCATTGGTGTAGTAGAGCACTGACTCACTAGTCTGCCAGGGCAGTCTAAGAGATTAGAGCCTTGGCTCAAAAAAGTAAAATTTTGCATTTTTTAACACGCTTTTATTATCTTTACTTGTAACTGAATAACTCACAATGTAATAAAATCTTGGAAGTAAATATTCACCCACTTCCAATCTTCCGAATAATCTGAAATTTGTCACACATATCAAGGACCGATGACAATACAAGAATTTCATAATCATAATGTAATAATAATAAAAATATATTTTTCCAAACGCCAACAATCCTAACTCACCAAATAAAAGTATTTGGTTGCAACAAGATGGTGCACCCCCGCACTATGCACGTGATGTTCGCGAGTTTTTGAATAACTGTTTTCCTAGGAGGTGGATTGGTAGACGCGGACCGATAGAGTGGCCCCTAAGATCTCCAGATCTTACGCCCCTGGATTTTTTCTCGTGGGATTATTTGAAATCGAAGGTTTATGTAGATAGGCCGCAAAATCTACAAGAGTTGAAAAATCGAATTAGGTTCGAAATTAACAGAATTACTCCGGAAGTTATTCGCAATGTGCAAGAGGAATGTGTCCGTAGATTTGCTTATTGTCAAGAGACTGGTGGATGGCATTTCGAACATCTTATTTAACTGTTCTATTTTGTTGGATATACAGTTATTCTCTTATTGAAATAAAATATTAATTTTTGTTCACCCTGTTAAAAAATATCTAATTAATTATTATCATTGAATGCAGTATTGAAAGGCCTTTCAGATGAGGTATCACAAGACATCTATTCCAATTTAAAAAAATTACCGATTACGTCACCATGTCAAAACCAGTGACATAACCTCTTTAGAATATACATAAAAAAATCGGCATTTTAAAATCAAAATCGACCTATTTCAGGATTTTTGTCAAAAGTACATGGCTTGCGAAATATCGAATTTGTTCCATAATTTTGACGCGCACTGTATACTTCCTTTTATTACCTAATCTCAATTTAGCCGTTCTTTGAAGTGCTCATGTTTTTTTATTTATCCTCCTTCCTTTTCTATAAGATTTTCATTGTCTTTCCAGCAATATACTGACCTGTACTGTTACTGTTAAGCTTACGGGTGGCTGTTTCCCAGTTATGAATTTGAGCTGCAATACAAAATTCCATACCATACTGTAAGAAATTATAATGAAAAGGAGCGTAATATAATGTTCTTTTAGCAACCCTTTCACTCGCTTCTGCTTCCCGATCTTCACGATGCTGTCATTTGAGCTACATCTTTCCTTTCATTCCTCCGGCCCTCTTAATGTTTTTGCACGACCTTCATTTCGTTTCACGAACCTCGCAGGCTTTAATTTTTTCCATGTGTTCATAACTTTCATGATGTTCTCACGAACCTTTCGTAAATGCTGTTTAACTAAATTTCACCAATGGATTATGTCATAAAATTTTGGCGTGAGTGAAGACTTTCTTGGTAGTCCACTAATAGTCTATATATAATAATAATAATAATAAATTGGCTTTCTTCATCGATATGTGAATAAAAATATATACATATAACAGAAAGTAATTGGATCGATGAACAGGCGAAGTTCAGCTTACGCTGTTTTACAACTTCACCTACCAAATATGATTAAAACAAGCACAGTGAAAGTAGAAACTAACTATTCAAATCACAAAATTCGGGAAGCAGCATGAAAACAATATATCATAATGCAACATCAACTAGGTGAACAAGAAACCAGGTAGTTAAAGCATGAACTAACCAGCAGATCCCAGATATTCTTCCAACTTTTTTGTAGACTTGCGAATGGTATAGTGCCTGAAATCACTAGGGAGAGAATTATAGTGTTTGATCGAATTGTACATGAAGCTTCGTGTGAAGCCAACTGAGGAGTGTCTAGGAATTGCAAAAGTATTTTGATTTCGGGTACTCGAGTTACTTTGTGATTTGAGATTGTATATCTCTGGTGGAGGTAGTTCGGAATTTTTTCAACTATAATATATGTGAATTGACGAGTAGATGCTTCCAGATTTTTTCAAGTCTCAACCAACCTGATTCCTCGAACTTGGCAGATATATTATCTTATTTGCGAATACCGTGTGCGAGACGAATACAATTGTTTTGAATTTTTTGTGAACATTTCACATCATCTTGTTTCAAAGCAAGTCCACGGTTGATATCACAGTATGAAAGTTTTGATAGTATGAGTGTTTCACAGAGTTTCAGTTTGAGAATGGAGGACATAATATCTCTACTCTGGTACAGCTGGCGCAAAATGTCATAGAAATATATATATATATATATATATATATATATATGGAAGAAATTTAATGGACATGGCCCTCAAAGAAAAGTGCTAACCGTAGACACGTGTTTCGGGATCTCGGCACCCATCAGTACGGTGAAGAAGTGCGAAGATGAGTCAACAAACAGAAACCAGCCGCACATTTGTGGTTTTGGTTAGCAAACCCTGCATTCCAGGGCAACAACCAACGCCACAACACAACACTCCTCTTTGATGGCGAAGTCCATTCAATTTCTTCCATTTTGTTTATATTCCTATATTCCTCCCTTTTATATACATATATATATATATATAGAATTAAAATTTTCTTGGGATAGGTCCAAATGAGACATTGTCATTACGAAATACTGTGGTGGTTTTATATTAACGTTTCGGCAGGAGACTCATGCCTTTCTCAAAATATTTTTGATCACTATAAAAATTGTTGTCGTTAGGAAAATGTATGATTGTAAGAGAGATAAAATTACACTTACTGTAAAGGGTATATTTTTTAAAATATTATTGTTGGTGATTTGTTCATAACAAACTTCCCAGTTGAGTTAAAAAAAGGGGGTAATATTTAACATACATTTGTTTAAAAAATAAAACGGGACGTGAGGATTTGTATAAATTGGAATGGCCAGCAAACTAATCAGATGTCGGCACGTGGTATGTGTTTTTGTGTGATGGATTTGGTGTAAAACATTATTCTTTATCTGATTTGTACGTGGGTGTTTTTGATTTACAGGTGGTGTTCAAAAGCTTATAGCAGGTTGTACTAAAGTTTGTTGATCAAATTAGTATCTTTTTGTCATTAATTGAATATGTATTTTTTTTTATTTCAATGGCCTCGTAGATTTTACGTCTCTGTAATTCTGTTTTTCAAATTTTTGTTTCATCAAAATTGAACTTGTGGTTGAGCGGAGTTTCATGTTTGGACAGAGCAGTTCAATTTTTTTTGTCGTACTTATGGGGTTGGATCCTTGATGCCAAGTATTGGCGTGTTTGTCCTATGTATACATGGAATTTCATATACTACGTGTGACGTTTTTCTTTTTTGGAAGTTGATTTTTTAGTTTGCTGAAATTGTTGTTGGGTAGGTTGTGACCCTTGAAGGCGATTGAAATGTTATATTTTGATAAGAGATGGTTAAGTTGTTCTGATAAACCTTGTCTATAAGGAACGGTAAGGAATTTTTTTTGCGTATCGTTTTTATTTTGTTGGGTAGACAAGCTGTTATAAAAGAGATCGATTCTATTTTTCAAAATTGATTTCGTTAATTTGAGAGGGAAGTTGTTTTTCAAAAGTGCATTTTTGGCTTTGACGATAGCTTTTTTCTGTATTCTGAGTCTGATAATTTGATGGCTCTATCGGCCAACCCAATTATTACGATTTTTTTTTGGGATGAAGGATGATTGGAATTAAAGTTGGTGTATCGAGAGGACCACGTTTCTTTGATGTACATTCAGTTCGTATTGAGTTATTTTTAGTATGTAGAGTAATATCGAGAAAATTGATCTTATTTTCAGATTCTACTTCTACTGTGAATTGCATTTTTTCGTGGTAATTATTGAAAGACGTTAAAACATATTCAATTTTGTCTTCTGGGATTGCAGTTATGCAATCATCCACATATCTGAAAAAAAATGGTAAATTGAATTCAAGGTTGATTAGGACGTTCTCTTCCAGGTCTTCCAAAACAAGCTGTTCTATGACACTGAAATGCTAGCACCCATTGCGCACCCTTCTATTTGTTTGTAGATTTTTACATTGAATAAAAAGTACGTGGAGTTCAAAGTGGCTTCTAAAAATTCGTTTTGTGGGATATCAGTGTCATTTTTTACTTCAGTCCATTTTTTCTTGATAATATCTATTGCCAGAGCGGTGGGAATATTTGTGTATGATGATATTTGGATAAGTTACTGTATGGGGACTGAAAGCAAGAAACGATAGGTCGAAGTGGAACGTTTGGTTTGTGTAGTTTTGGTAGCCCATAAATTCTAGGAGGTATAGCATTGTGGATTTTCATGTTGTTGGCAGTACTTGGTGAAATGTAATAATTTTTTTACCATTTAGTTATTAGATCGTTATTATTTTTATGACATTTGTTTGTAGGGTACAATTTGATTAGTTTGTTGAGGAATCACTTAGTAGAGAGTTCATTTTTTTATTGTAGTCTTCAACGTTCATGATAACAGTTTTATTTGATTTGTCTGGTTTCTAAATTAGGAGTTTTGGATTGTTTTTTTGATCTTTTTCTCAAAATGCTGTCAGATTTTTGGTTATTTTTTTCCATTTTGAAATTGGTGAGAATATTTTTATTCTAATTTCGTCATGTATCGCTGTAGGTGAATTTGTTTTAGAGTTTTTTAGATTGCATATGATTTCTGGCATTGGAATGTCCTTGGAATTACATAATGGGGTTGCAAAATTTGGTCCGAGGCTCATAACGTTATTGGCATAGTCAGGAAATGGCACATCTGTCGAATATTCTACCCAATTTTTTTCATTCTCAGGTCTATTTTCTCTAAGTTTTGCTGCAAGTTTGTTGATTTTGTTAATATTTTTTGTTTTAAATTTCTTAAAAATATTTTCATTTATTTGAGATATCGTTTGTTTCAAGGTTTCGAAAATGTTGGTAGAGAAACTTAGTTTTAATTTATTTTCAGATGAAATTAATTTTAGTTTCAAATTTTTTATGTTGAGTGTTGTATCGGATATGAGCAAATTAGGGATAGTTTTTTTGAAATTGGAAAGTACAGAATTTTCGAATTTACGCTTTAGGTTTACAGAGTTCAGAATTATGTGTTTTGTGTTGAAATGTAACAAAATGTGTGAGGTTATTCCTCTTACATCTAAGAAGGAATACTCTTCTGTTCTTCTAGTTTGCCATTTTTATCAACAGTGTTTCATGGTATTTCGGGTGATTCTCCAAGATAGAAAAACGAAATTTGGGGGTTGTGTATTATAGTTCAATTTAAATTTTTTGACATACACAGTCGTTTTAAGAATTATTAAAAAGTAGCAAATCAGTTCATTGAGGTTCTAAATTGTCAAAATGACCTCCTCCTTGATCACGGCAAAGTTCAACTTTTTCAATTGTTGCGCGCACCACATTGATTAGCTGTTCCGCAGTGATGTTCTGGAATGCCACCCTTACTTTATACTCCAGTTCTTCACGAGTAGCTGATGCTGTGTTATACACCTGATTTTTTTATTGTTCCCCAGAGAAAAAAATCTAGCGGAGTGAGATCTGGTGATCTAGAAAATGAAAAAGAAACCATACATTATGAAAAAATATGAAAACTTAAGGCCACTGAATAGGTCCATAAGTGCCAATCCACTTTTCTGGGAAGGTGTCTTTCAGATGTTCTCTTACGACTTGAGAATTGTGAGCTGGCGCTCCATCTTGTTGAAAATAGATATCATCCTTCAATAATTTGATATCTAAGGAACTGTAGGTACCTTTCTGCAATAAGTTGTACGTCGGAAATTATTGGCCCCAAAAGTTTTCCTCCGATAATACCCATCCAGTAATTGAAACCAAATCGCTCTTGAAAATTTCCTTCTTGCATCAGATGTAAATTTGTTTGAGACCAGTACCTTCTATTATTCCGATTGAACAGACCCAAGTTGGTGAATCGACTTTCATCTGAATAAATAATTTTAAATGGAAAACGTACATCTTCTCTGTATTTAGTCAAAAACCAGTTGCAATAAGTTCATCTTCGGTTGTGGTCTTTATCGTGAAGATGTTGGTGTAGTTGGTACTTGAATGATCGATAATTATATTTATGAAGAATTATCCAAACGGACGAATAACTTATATCACACTCAGAAACAATTTGGCGAATTGACGCCGTACAATTCACTTCAACATAGGCCAACACGTCTACTTCTTTTTCTTCACTGACAAAGAAGTTATTGGCATTTTTTTCTGGTTCATTTCGCATTTTACTTTCCAGTTTTGGAACATAATGCCAAGTGGGATGGCGACAATTAGGGAATCTCTGAGCACAAATTCGAGCTGCATCAGTTGCATTCTTTTTTGCTTCTCCGTAAATTATCAACATATCAATTTTCTCGTTTCCAGTATAATTTTCCATATCAAATTATAAACTACGCAACAAATAAATTTTTGAAAGTGACAGCATATTCATTAGCCTATTTGTTTAGGTAGTCCTAGCAACAGCTTCAATTGTTTGTCACGGATAACTAGAATAACAGGACATGAGTATACCGAATACGTATTATTCATTATTAGGTATGATCGCTTCTTACAATTACTCAGAAAATTAGTGAAAATAAAGTGAAAATGTGTGGTATCAAATTATTCGTAAGAAAATGATCTTTCACAAAAAGCCGACGAGCCACCCCCTCTCAATTTAAAAAAATCAAGTCAACTGGAAAAATTCATATTTGCTACTTTTAAATAATTCTTAAAACGACTGTGAAGTCATAAGCCTCAAAGTCGTATTTTTCCCATGTTATTTGATCAAGAATGGAGCGATTTACACTATCCATGGCATTCTAGATCGAAAAATGCAATTGGAATAAAAATGACTTTATTCGTCAAATTCCGACAAGTGAGGTGTTGTTGTATTCAGAATGTTATTCTCGATCAAAATAAGTTAAAATATATAGGATGTCCCATTTAAAAATCGAAAGTTGGGGTCATTTCCTGTCAAACCGGAAGTACGGCAAAGCAAGTAAATATGTCAAAAAATTCAAATTGAACTATAATACACAACTCCCAAATTTCGTTGTTTTATCTTCAATAATAAAAAAGTTATAGGGATGAGCCACCTTAGAGAATCACCCGGTATATATATATATATATATATATATATAGGGTAGGGTGTAATCTAACCTCTTGTACAACCGCTAATAATCCATAAAAAATAAACACATTTTTGCTTTGCAATCCTTAATAAACCAGAAAAAAAATATAAACAAAATTATTATCTACCAAAACCGCTGTTGCGCGGTTCCCAAGAGTTGTATGGATTTGACATGAAAAACATATTTTATTTTTATTTTTACCCATTGTTATTCAATATGAAATGGGCATTATACATGACCTGTATACCTACAGTAGTTTTTTCCTTATTTGGGAAGTTACACGAATTTAAAGAAGAATTACACGATTTTCGCGTGATTCCGAGTGGTGTCAAAATCCTAGTTTGACCACTCGAACTGTGAACCCCATATCAAATATTTCACGGGATCACAATAATTTTATCCATCCTGTATACAAATACTTTGATAATGAACTCCATCACCACCCATGATTCTCATAAATGATATTCAGCTGGGGATATCCTGTCTCGAAAACAGATAAGCATCGAGATACCTCACCTCAATGTACACCTTATCTCCATTCTAACTTTAATTGCATAAAACGAATGAAAAAACTTCACAAACAAAAAACAACCGCACAAACAAACATCTCGAACCCAACCCTGTCCTTGCCCGCTAAAAATAAAAATGTTTTCGTCTAGTCACTATTATTGCATAGATAGCATTTATAATGTGCAAAACACGGGTTTAATAACCGCCAAAAATGCATTCGAAGGATATACTGCCCCGCACATAGTCTGTCTCTTCCCTGCTCACGCAATATTTCGCGGAAACAGAGACGGAGGTAAGGTCGTTTGTCGTACGAGGGATATGCATTTGACATTCGCATTTCGCAAAGTCAAATAGCAATGGTTTAGACAAGGAAAGAAATAGAAAAATGTAATGAACTCGGTTCCTAATATCTTTGGAAAGCCGAGCATTGGCGTACAAAAAAATGTTTTCAGAATATTGACGGATCATATTCTTCGAACTAAGGCAGTAACAATTTTTTTTTATTGCTTATACAGAGAGGTCACCTTTATTTCCAAAATGAAAAGTATGAGGTAACCCTAATAGCATTGAGAAAACAGGAAGCTGGAATGTGACGGGACAATGATTACAGAAATTACATCTCATTGTAGACTGCAGTTGACCGGCAGTATTCACAATTCAAAATGTCTTGCCCAAGTCTCTGAGACTTTTTGGTTATTATTCATTATAACATCAAATTCGTTTGAAGGTGAACGAATCTTTATCTCTTCAAGAAGATACCTCAGAAGCTCTTCCGCATTCACTGGAATATTTTCAACAAAAAAAGAATCAGGACACCATATATTTCCAATCAAACTAATACAAGTTTTCACTACATCTCGATTTAGTTGTGATCATATGCTCGAATCAAATCGAATAGAGAACTTTATGTAATAAAATTCTTGCCTATTATTTTCATGACATTTTTCTGTCCCATCGCACAACAATACAAGATTCCTACCAACACAAGAATGTTGTTCCGATACTGAGACATCACAAAAACGGCAATCCTCAAATTTCTAGACGTGGTTCAACCCGAACTTATCCATATTCAAAATAATCATGACCGCGGAAACCTAGCCAGACATATTATATGCCTCTGCGAAAAAAAATACTTTTCAACTTAGTAGAAACCACTCTTCACTCGTAATTCGAAGAACCAAAGGATTAGAGAATGATTTCCAGAGCTTTCCATTTGAAAAATCACATTCCTAGAAACTCCAGTCGAACCCGGATTTGTAAAACAATTCACGATATCAGACGAAACCTTGATACACAACTTTTCCGACACACGAGTCAATGACACCAACCATAATATACTATCCAAAGGCTTCAACTTTTCTACACTCTCAGTACTATCCCAACAGAAACCCTTGTAACCCGAATAGAGAGTGCCATAACACATATTTCTGAAAATATCTTGGAAGACTAGACATTGCCCTACCATCAGGCGAGTGAAATTCCCACCATCCAATATCGCACCTGCTGAAAGGCAATGCCTTAAAAGTCCTCACTTCATCCAGGACACAATAATCCTCTCAGCAAATAAAGGCAATGTCCCAGTGATTATATGAATATGAGGAAACTTTAAGATCCTTCCTAGTATCATAACCTATCTTGAGGAAATGGCCGAAACAAAGAAATCTACTATTCCCAAGGGAAAATCCTCACGCACCCACTTTATTTATTTCCTGTCAAAAATATACAAATCGAACACTGATATCCTTCTATATAGTATCCCTCTTCATGAATATCCGTCTGATAGATACCCTGGATATCCTGAAAACCCTTAACTTCATCAACCACTATATGAATAGTACATTCTTCATTTTCCATCGCAAACAAGTAAGAGGTGCACCAATGGGATCTCCCCTTCCTTCAGTTCGAATTCCTAGATCATCCCAATAACATCCACAAAAACATCAAATTCACTATGGAAACCGAAGCAAACAACTCACTTCCCTTCCTAGATGTTCTCATCATAAAAACCAACCACTTCTTCACATACTCAAACTAACGACTCCTTTCCCCCACAGTCTCTCATTACCATCCATCTCAAATAAATTTCGTTCCAAACTCCCTCATCCACAGATTTATTCAACTCACCGATAATCACAACTGTTCACAAGAGTTGTACGAACTCATCTCTTCACTATGAACAAACTCAACAGATACCCAATCACACAAGGCTTTTCTTTCCTTTCCTAGACAAAGGTGTCACCGATATAATTGGGAGAATCGTAAAATCCAAAAAAACGCGACCATTGACAATATCCACGGCAAATAAACAAATTTATAATTTTCTCATATCTTCTAAATATACTATAGCCAATGATTCCCAAGGAATATTCCAATGCCCTAGGACATACATAGGGCACACTGTTAGACAAACATCAACTTGCTGTCCAGCACTTAGACCGTTCCTCAGCACTTTCAAAACAACTCTAAGAAACAGGCCACAGAAAAGATTTTGAGTCCACCAAAACTCATATGTGGAATACTTATAAAAAATCGTCCAAATTGTATCAACACACGCGATGATGGACGCAAACCAAGCTCCGCCCACAGTTTCACTTTACTGATTTCACCCAGGATAAATGCTGCACAACCACCCTTGGATCCTCAGTTCTCTCGAAGAAGTAGATTGAGAGATTTTAGAGGGTGCTAGTATCGAGATCTGGGGAGTAGGACCCTTCGGTGTGGAAAAATAACTTCCTTCCTGTATCCTAACTTATAATTTTCCATCTTTTAGTTTTCGAAACTGGCTCCAAAATAGGAGCTGAAGCAAGAACTCAGGTTTTCACATTCCAAAAGATAAGAGATTGGTTTAAAGTCACTGGTAGTGTGTCTTAGAGCAAAATTAAAATTTTTGGTAGTCGGATCAATCAGGAAAATGAGTTGCAAGTTTTATTGATGCAACAGAAAAATCATCACGCAAGCACTAAGGAAATAGCAGCAGAAACAGGTATTTTACAAAGTACGAACAGAATAAACATGAGTTTCATATTCATCATCTGAACCTACATCAAGAATTTTATGGTGATGATTTTGCAAATAGATTTGCGTTTTGTATTCAAAAAAATGGTATGATTGACGAGAATTGTGAATTATGTTTTCTGATGAAACAACGTTTAAGAATAAATTATGTAATCGAAAATCCTCACTGGTTGAGGACTGTTGATCACCAAAAGCGATGGTCGCCTAATGTTTGGAGGGGAATTATTGGAAATCACATTATTAGACCCTACTTTTTCGACAATGTGCTGAATGGTGAAAGGAATTTACGTTTTCTTCGCGAATATCTTCCCAGAATGTAAGAAGAAGTGGATTTGAACACCAGAAGGACCATGTGAATGCAACAGGATGGTGCTGCAGTGCATAACCATAGGATAGTGCGAGCATTTTTAAATCAATCCCATCCTAATCGTTGAATAGACAGATGGGGTACTATTCCTTGGCCCGCACGATCTCCAGACCTTACTCCTAGAGATTTTTACTCGTGAGGGAAAGGATTTCCAGAGATCATCCAACAACTGCAGATGATATGAAAAACAGGATCCGTTCAACTGATGGAGCAATGCTTGCTAGAGTTTGGAGCCCATTTACTAGAAGACTAGCAGCTTGTGTGAAACATGATGATGACCTATTGGAGCATTCATAAATTCAAAATTTTTACATTGTTTCCTGTCATACTTTTTCTCATTTTTATAAATGATTTAGCATGTGCTTCACCCTTTTCTGATTTCACACTGTACGCCGATGATACTACTGTAACTTGATTCAGAAAAAATTATCATTTAATATTAGATACCCTTGAAGATCAACAAGAAATGATAGAAAATTGATTTACCGCAAATAAACTTACCTAAAATGAATTTCTCTAAAACACAAAGTATCACGTTTAATAACCAAAACCATAGTGAAAACTTACAATTTTATTTTATTCAGCAATGTATGGATGTGTCAAATTTTACGACCGCGGGCTACGATTCCGTTTTCTTTCGAAAAAATCATCAATATTCCCTATTTCGACGAAAGGCTCTTGAAAAATTCCATGCAAAGATGCAATAAAATCTAGGGTGTTGCATTTGAAAAAGTCGAGTTATTGCCATTTGTTATTAGTCATTTAAAAAAAATCGTAGTAGACGATGGAATATCGACTTCCAGTTCATATTTATCTCAAAAGCTCTTGAGTTATATTGAATAGTTCTGAATTTATGATTTTTTCTGTGGATCTATGCACGACGCTATTTTGAGACACAAATCAAAAACAACTGCAGGTAAGTCTAAGCAACCGGATGCGTTATATCGACAAATAGTGGAGAATCCACAAATGTGACAAAAATGAGGGGTTGCCCTTTAAAAAAACAGAACTTGGTTGTGTATCTTATTTTAAGACATCCTGTATATAAATAAAATAAATGTACTTCATTGTCGTTTAAAAAAAATGAAGTCACCCTATAAATTGATATATTGCGTATTTTATTGTGGTACAGAATACTTATTGTTCGGAGCTTGACTCGTACTTGACCACTCTTTTTTCATATTGGAATTGAATAATTTTTCAGAGAAATCTTACCTAGCTTCCAATGATTCGAAATGTGAATCTATTCAATATTCTAACTTGAGATGTTATGAATAACTAGTAATTTTTCTTTTCTATCTGTTCATATGGAGAACCAGGAGAATTGTTAACCTGGATAACGACAGTTATTTGGAGAGAATAAAGGATCAAGGGACATTGAAAATTCTAAGTGGCGGAGGTAATCATACAAATCTCGGACAAAAGCACTCAGATGCAGGGCCCAAACTACCCATTAGGGTCAGTTTCAGAAATGTCGCGTGAACGCTATTTCTGGATTGGGTATGTAGGTCGGGTTGAGTTTAATCCCTTGTTATAAGTGGTCCTTACTCAGCCCGCAGCGAACGAAGTTGCGGTAATCGCTTTGATATAGATTGATGATTTTGATAGAAATCTAAATTTCGAAATATTCGGAAGTAGACTCTTTTTATTCAAGTATAGGTCTAAGCCCCGACACTCAATAAATATATTTCTACTTTTGTCATATTTTCAAAAATCATCGAAGAAAATGGAAACAAACGAAAAGCCGAATTTAATTCGAGAAGATATTTCTGCTTTGACTACATCTTGGTTTGCAGCATTTCAAAATTCTACAGAAATACTTGATAATTTTTCTACGAAGAAGCTCTTTCAAACCATTCATAAAGAAATACGATGAATTATATTTTTAGAATTAAACTTTTATTCCATGAGAACTGATTTGTTAATTTTTCAGATTTTCATCATTTTTTTACAAAGCTGAAATCCGGCCCATTGACTCGCATATTTCCTTATAATCAGAACTCAAGAATATTTGTTTGTAGGTGGAAGACGATATGGTAACTTGATTACTCTGGTTTCGGACGTCCATCGTCTTGATGGATTCAAAAGGTTTTCACGACGTTTCGAATGCTTATATATGGAACCGTCTTCAGGTGAATACTCACAAGTTTAGGTGCTACTTACCAATTTATATGTCTGTCGTTGCAATGGTGCGTGTAATTCCCCATGTGATGTGGTGCGTGCAATTTCGCGTGGTGTGGTGGTGCGTGAAGTTTCACGCCTCTGCAGTCCGCCAGAAGGAGCAATTAGTAGTTTCCATACGTTCTTTATCTAGAGGCGTTATTGGCCTCGTTGAACTTCCGTTTGAACCAATGCTCCTCTCTATGTAGAACACCTGCGTCGTCCCATAGAATTCGAAGGTGCTCTGTCCAGGTGTGGCCAGAAATGACCGATTTTGACGTTTCTCCACGTTGAGACCATTTCTTGTGCTCATCCAATCTTACCGATAACGGCCTCTTTGTCTCTCCAATGTAGGAATCTCCGCATTCACATGGAATGCAATACTTACTGATTTAATTTTTGTTGTCTGGTTTGGTCTTGGTGAGGAAACTCCGTGAAGTTCCTGTCGAATTGAAAGCATCTCTTGATGTTGAACTTGTTTCCGATCCGTCTGATCTTTTCGGAGACACCTATGATGTACGGATGGCAGATCACTGTGCTTTGTTATTGCTCTCCAGATGTCTTCGTGCTCTGGAGTTGTTTCAATACTTCTCCTAGGAGTTTCTTGGGGTATCCATTCCGGTGAAGGTCCTCCATGATGTGGTTTAATTCGGCATCTAGTGACTCCTCGTCGTTGCATATGTATATCGCTCTCTCTCTACCAATGTTCTCACGATCCCTCTCGTTGTCGAACTCGGATGGTTGGAGCTGTTTCAGATCCAAAGATATCAAAAGATGTTTGAGAACCAAAGATATCAGTGGTTGTAACCTATTAATCTATATAACACAGTCACTAATAGAGATAAAATTGTGTAGAAAATTAAATTTCGTGAGCACTTCTCAGGCGATCGATCTCAAGGTTGAGTTAGACGGGTTTAATCATTTTTCACCACACTGATACTAGATAATGCTGAGAATCGTGATCTGGGTTTCATTTGTGTGAGGTAGTAATCGGATTGCTAGCAACTTGCATAACTAGATCATCCAAATTAGGTAAGGTTGTATTCTCTTTTTACATTTGAACCGATTGGATTGTGATTGAATAATATCTAATAATGAAAATCAATTTGATTGCTGTGTATGTATAATTGTTACAGTGTATTTGAATTATTTGAGCAAATACATTAATAATGAATATTAAATTTGAATTGTCAGAGCTGGCAGGATTGAACAGAGCTCTTGTGCAAAATAAAAATGGTTACAAAATTCGAAAAATTGCAAAATGTGAAGCAGCTTTCAGAAGACGAAAATATATCGTTTGTGTATATATATTATATAATGTTATGAATATACTACGCCACTGTCAGTATAATCAGTCAGTGCCAAGGAGACTGTTATTTCCGATGTAAACAAACCACAAGGTAGCGACCGACCCCCCACACGGATTCCAAGAAGGCAGCGTGACTGGTTGATGTCACGTCGAATAATCGAGAATTTTCCAGTGAGCACTCGACGCGAATATTCTAGCATCAATGACCTTATATAAGCGACGGCGGATGCGGCGAGTAAGTCAGTTTTTTATTTGATGAAACATATTTGTTTTATCAGTTGGAGTATAGTACGCAATATTTAAGTAGCAAACTGTAATTGAGTTATTATTGTCAGATTACAGTATTGTGTTGTTCAATTGTGAAGTGGAAGTGAAGTAGTATCGATTGAAAAACCACCTCACGAAGAGACACAAAGTGACACTATGGAAGAGATGCTCAGCTGAATATTAGAAGAAATGAAATCCAGGAATGGCAGCGCTAATAACCAGAAAAGATAAAACTGTTGTGAAGCGATTTGCTAGGGACAGGAATACTACTATTTTCCCCAGAAATCGTTACTTTATTCATGACTCCCATATACTTATTCAAACTATTTTCAAACTAAATTTTACTCACGGTCGCCAGATTTTATAGTGGTTTACTCCACTTACCAGGGGTAGCAACAGATGTCCAGGGGTCTGGTCTTTTGACTCAATTGAAATTTCCAAAGGTCTGTAGGCTTCAATTATAGCCCTTGGGACTGGATTCCGATTGCTTTTGATTGCACAGACAGTCAGACAGAACTGTCTTTATCTTAACTTAAACACTGTTCGGATTGTATAGTTGATATGCTGGCAAGAGGAAAGGTACTTCCCATAGGAGCTTTCAAAGGTAACCACAATATAACAATTTCATTTAAATAGTAACTTAGTCAATTTTCACAATTTTAAATTTATCACAAACGCGAATCATCGAGCTCATGTTAATGGGTCTCAGCACACAAGAACAACGAGCTAGATGTGATACATCAGTTTACATACTACGAACAATGCAATACCAAACTTATATACATTATTCTACACTTTTAATACCTGAAACAGCCGAAAGTGCAAATTTACAGTGATTATCACAGCATCAACAAAATACCTCAAGACATAAATCAATTCGAAATAAGAAATAATGCATAACTTGATTTATCGTGAAAATCACGGGACTGGGATATTTTACACTTGTGCAATTCAATTATTTCCACAGCGGAATCGTACTTTCAATGCAATATTCACAATACACGAAATAAAATAAAACTGATAAACTCAAACTGCTATCAAATATTGTGGGGAAATTATATACAACAGGGTTATACAGGTGATTTAAAGACCCAATCAAATCAACAAAGTATCAAAGGTTTCTACACAATGTTTCACTTACGGTTACCTCACTACTTAAACAAAGCTTTTGCATGAATACTTATGCTTTACGGAAAACTATTTTCTTTGACGGCGACTCTCACAACGATTTCATTCTCTTGTTCTGAAGAACGGGAAGTGAAGAGCTTGTGCTCCACACGGTAGTGAAGGGAGCGATCCCAATTGAATCTCGGCTTTTATATACAACGGATTTAAAGAAATATCGGACAAAAACCATATAAAGGAAGACCTCCTTTTTGTCTGACTCACATAAGAACTGGTCCAAAAAGCAGCTTATTCTTTGTCCCCTTATAATAATAATAATAATGATAATAATATTTATTTACCAAAGAATCGATACATACACTTTCAATTCATTAATGAAGAATGCAAGTAAATGAACACAGAGAAGATCCACAAAGGCTTACCTGCGCGTGTATCACAAAGGTATTATACAATGAAGTTTAAAATAAGTAATTAGTTATTTGTAATATATAGTAAATTTTTTAAATATTGATGAATTAGTTATTTGTAATATATAGTAAATTTATAAATTATTGATAAAATAGTGATAAAATAAAATAGTGATAAAATAGTGGAGAGCAATGGAACAAACAAATAAAATATATAAAAAATTTATCACGCTAGTAAATAACACAATCACATAATCAACATATTAAAATACTAATGAGAAAAAAAATAAAATTATAATAATTAAATATCACAATCATATATACATATATTAAATACTAAATGATACACAAGTAGATACGATTTTAGAGATGAAAGAGCATACTACGTTTTTACTCATATGAATCTACCCTTTTCTACTTTCATAGTAAAGACATTCAGAAAAGTATTTTAGTCTTTTTGTGCAGTGCAAAAAGGCATTAGTACTTTCTTTTGCTAGGTTTTGTGATCGATCCAGTAGCTTTGTATATTTACACTTATTTTCTAAACGGGGCATTATTTTGTTACCAATCCATAATTTATGTTAAACCCCACAAATAGGCAGGGACGTACCAAAGTTACTTCAAACTTTTGGTTAGCCGTTCTTAGTGACTGAGCTTGGAAAAAATGCTTCGTTACAGTGTTTCAGATTTGGTAGGAGTAGACATTTCCAAAGGGTTTGTAAGCTGAGGTTGCCACCACAGACGAGGACCAGATCATCTACAGGCAACAATTAAAAATATCTGTAATTATTTAGAAGTAGGAAGAAAATTGTGACATTGCAGAAGAACATATTTTTACTTCTTGAAAAAAACCATCTTCGAGCAGCAATCGAACCCGCGATCTCTAAATTGCTAGTCTCATGCGCTACCAACTGAGCTATCGAAGGCCTAGGGTTCACAACTGCGTTTCGCGATACCGTTTTTTTCCCAGAATTCCATGTCAGATGTTGAAACATGGAAAATGAAATGTCAAATGTAACGAATTGGCGAATCTGAAATGTTACGAATTGCCGACGTCCGCGATAGGTGAAAGCTGTTCTTGATGACACACGTGGATTCGTTACATTTCATATTTCATTTTCCATGTTTCTACAACTAACATTGAGTTCTGGGATAAAACGGTATCGCGAAACGATAGCTCAGTTGGTAGAGTATGAGACAAGCAATCTAGAGGTCGTGGGTTCGATTCTTGGTCAAAGATGCTGCTACTTCCTACTTCTATATACAGGGTGTTTCAAAATTCAGTATCAATATTTCAGGGGCGTAGTTTTCAGGTCAAAATGAGCCTTTTTTTTTCGAAAACATGTGTCCGCAAAGGCTTTGTTACCGATCTACAGAGCGTTGAAGTTTCAAGATTTTTTTTTATAGCTCTTTCAGTTTTTGCGATATTGAGATCAAATTTGAAACATAGATTACGTTTTAGGGTTTACATCATCCAGTCTGCCGAGTGATTGTAAGAATCTACAGGGAGATATTTTTTCAGGGGTCAAGCCCTTTTCCGCCCCATAAACTTTTTTCTAGTGCGCCGCTGGTGGATTCTAACATATGTAATTAATTCTTTGTTTTGTTAATAATTATTTTTCTCTTGTAATTAACTAAATTTAATTGAAATTTTGAACAAAAGGGGGGAAAACAAAAAACGCTACTTATTTGATTTGTGATCTAAATTACAAGTTCCTTTAAACATTACCTAAAAAATAAGAAACCTAACGAACTTTGACTTTTTATGAAAGGTGCTGAAAATGCCCTCCTTCTGCGACACAACCTTCCACTCTTTCGGAAGTGTTTTTTACGGTGTGGAAGGCATCCATAATTCGTTCAGTTAGAACTTCGATGGAAGGCACTGGTTCTGCACCATAAACTGGGCCCCTTACATGTCCCCAATGAAAGAAGTCCAGCAAGTTGCAATCTGGGGATCGTGGGGGCCAAGCAATTGGACCTGTTCTGCCAATCCACCGATTGGGAAACACTGTATCTAAATAATGGCGGACGATAACTCGAAAATGAGGGGGCGGGGCATCGCGCATAAACCACATTTGTTGAAGAACTTGTAAAGGCACGTCCTCCACTAATGCAGGCAATTCATTATGTAGGAAGTTTAAATATGTGGCACCATTCAAAATTCGCGGTGATATAAAAGGACCAATTAAAGTATCTCCTACTATTCCTGTCCATATGTTTACGCTGAACTATTTCTGGTGTCGAGATTGCCTGATCATGTGTGGATTTTCTAGTACCCAACTATGAACGTTGTGGTAATTCACTACTCTGTCGCTTGTAAAGTGAGCTCCGTTGGTAAAAAGGATACGAGATAAGAATGCAGGATCCCTAATACAGTTGCGCAGTATCCATCGGGAGAACTGCAAGCGCCGTGGAAAATCTCACGGGAGCTAACCTTGGACGCGCTGGATATGGTATGGGCATAGCATGTTTTCGTGTAAAACCCTCCAGAGAGTTGAATGGGAAACATCCACATCCCGCGCTATTTGTCGAGTACTCATACCAGGATTTTCGTCGACAACATTTAAAATCTCTTCATCTCTTACTGGGTTGCGTGCTTGTCGCGGTCTGCCAGCATTTTGCCTTGGAGTATGAAATCTGCCGTATTCCCGAAGGTGCTGATGGGAATTTATGAAAGTTCTATAGTTGGTAAGCCGGCGATTAGAAAATCTCAGCGCGTACAACCTCTGAGCTTCAAGTCCGTTACCATTAGCCAGACCATTAAAAAATGGATGTCAGCCAGATGTTCAAATGAATATGGTTAATTTTTCATTTTAATGTCAAACAAATACACGAAGAGCCACTCACCAACCTTCAAATAATGTCACATGCTTCAAAACAAACCTAAAAGTCAAAATGAAAATAGCAGTCAAATCCCACTAATTCTCTTTTTCATTGTTTCGTTGAAAAATGTAATTGACTCCAGCGAATTACAAAAAATATCGCAAAACTGAAAGAGCTATAAAGAAAAAAATTAAAAGATCTTGATACTTTAACGCTCTGTAGATCGGTAAAGAAGCGTTTGCGGGCACATGTTTATGGGAAAAAAATCTTATTTTGACCTGGAAATATGATCCTGAAATCATGATTTGAATTTTGAAACACCCTGTATATTCATAGGCATTAAAAATTTCACTCTTGTAATCTGTAATTATCAAAAACGTGATTTTCAAGTAGATCGGTTACCAGTATCAAAAAAATATAACTCTGATTCAAACTACCTCCTTCTTTCAACAGAATGCAGCATCAGAAGACTGAAGGACAATTCGTACAGATTGGAAAATGTGACATCAGCCCACAAAAGTTTGAAAGTTTGAATTTTTCTATATCTGAAGAAGTTTTGAAATGGATTGCAAATCGATTGAAACCAAGAAATAGATATGAAGAAGTGATACGAAATAAATGAAGTTACGGCTAAGACCGTTTCTCGTATTTTTTTTTTTCAATCGATTGATATGCTTAATTCTTGGATATCATACGCATATGCAAGAGTTTCAAAATAATTATAGACTAATACTGAAAACATAAAGTTTCATTGTGGTCTAAAACTCAAACGAGTACCAGTTGCAGGATTTAACGAATGATTTCATTTTCCACGAGTACCATTGGCAAAACCCCATAAATGGCAGCTCATTGAATTTTTGTTATGGAAAAAAACAAAATGGTGTTCTAAGATGGCGGACGAGTTTTAGGTTTATGGTCCGATTCGATTCAAAATTGGTATGTGGGGGTTTTCAGGGTAGAATTTCCTTCAAAATTCATAAAATCAAAATGGCGCCTCCAAGATGGCCGATGATCGCTGTGTTTATCTCTGTGTAAAATTCACGAATTCAAGATGGTGGACGAGTTTTGTAATTATGGTCCGATTTGATTCAAAATTGGTATATCGTGGTTTTTGAGGTCGGAGATTATGAATTTAGTCGAAGAATATTGATTTTTAGTTAAAATTAATAAATTGAAGATGGCAACTCCAAGATGGCGAATGAGTTAATCCTTAGATGGTCTCCCCATTGAAGGACTAGATACCTCAGAACTTACAGGAAAAAGGCTTCATAATAACGATACTTTAACAAAAATTCATAGATTAAGGCGCATCTAAGTACTCAAAAGCACAAAATAAACCTCTTTAAAGACAAGCTTTTATTCAAATGCACTAAAAAGTAAAAATTAATTGCCTTGGATGTGGACGTAGGTTTTTCCGTGAGTTATAGATTCGCTTTTGTATTCGAACTGAAAAGTTTGCTCGACAATATTTTGAATCTATAACTCATGGAATAACCTACGTCACACATCCAAAGCAATTATTTTTAACTTTTTAGTGCATTTGAATAAAACGGTTCTATTAATTATTTTATTTTATTTAAATTGTTTTAGTTTATTTTGTTCCTTGTTTTGCCCAGCATTCAATGAAAAAATCGTTAATGCTGTTATGATGAATTTTTCATACTTTCCTAAAGAATTATATACATTTCTGAGGCAAACCATACATGTTTTGTAAGCTCGTAGTGTGGACTATGCTACCATAGTGTTATTCACAGGGTGTTGCATTTGCAAAAACTGAGAAAAAAATTAAGCCGAGTTTTGGTTGCCTCTGTATGGGAAAGGTGCCATTCAGTAAAATTATGAAAAGGAAATGCAAATACATCATTTTCGAGAATATTTGGAAAATTCTCTTACCTGTTAGAATCATTCAAACATTTTAAGGTACTTACCCTGCCCTGTGCTTACATATTGCAATGTCTTAGCACATAAAAACAAACTTCAGGTACTACAGGACAAATGAAAGTTTACATTCCTACGCAACGCGTAACAAAGGTATGATACATCAACACTTTTTGCGACTTCTGAAAACGAGAAACGGGATAAGCTATTAT